>JAOBRD020418847.1:0-18947 GCA_027575215.2 Hydrozoanthus sils | reverse complement strand
ATAATAATAATAATAATAATAATAATAATAACGATTTATTGACAGTATTTCTACATGGTAGCTCTACATCTGTCAAAGATAAGATAAATAAAAGATAAGATAAATAAAAGATAAGATAAATAATATAAGATAAATCTTTTGCAAAGGAATCCCAACTTGCTTTGTTGTACAGTGGAATTTCTCTGGGTTTTTGTTTGTGTCTTACTGGTTCAAGATCCAATTTAATGAGGGGGCAGTCATGATCGGAGACCCCAGGTATAACAGAGACATCAATAATATTGCTTGGGGTGTTGGTTATTGCCAAATCCATAGTGTTTTGGTGTCTGGTCGGTGAGTCTACAAGTTGGACCAGGCCCTTGTCATCCAGTACATCACCAAAATAGTTGTGCAAGGTGGGGTGGCTACATGGTTTAATGACATGATTTTTCCAATCCCAACCAGGGAGATCGAAGTCACCTCCATGGAATATGTGGTGGTCATTCTTTATCAGAGATAATGATCTTTCAAGTTCTATTAGTGACAATTCGTCATTCACATGGGGTCTATAATAAGCTCCTACATGAATAGTTTTGCTACCAGTAAGTTTGACTTTGCACCAGATAATTTCACAATCTGTCTCCAATTCATACTCTCTAGAGATGGAAAGATGTTTCTTAGCTGCAATCAGTACACCACCATGAGGGTCATTTGGTCTCTTTCTTCTCCCTACTGTATACTGTCCGGATGTCAAAATTTCACTCATAGTGTGATCAGGTGTTAACCATGTTTCTGTGCCAGTTATAAGGTCAGGCTTGGTTTCTTCTACTAGATGGGCAATATGTTGATTCTTTGCTATAACACTCTGACAGTTGGCTATGAGGATAGATAGACTTTTTTGTCCACCACAGCGACTCTTGTTTGTTCTAAAGGGAGAAGATGTCTGCACAGGAGAGCCAGGATTGGAGTGAGGTGAGATATTCAATGAGGAGAACTGATTTACTTGACTGAGATTTTGAAGAGAGTCAAACAAGGAACTAGAAAAATTGGGTAAACTACAACTGAAACATTTCCCATACACATGACGTATTTGCGAGAGCATCACAGTTGATAGTGTCCATGTTCAGGCATTTTTTGTGGTGCCAAGTATCGCAAAAATCACACTGTATGCCTTTCTGGTTCACTTTGACTGATTTGCCACTGATGCCACAAGGAAACTTGCACGGTCAAGGATTGAGCTGGATGT
This sequence comes from Hydrozoanthus sils, assembly GCA_027575215.2. Taxonomy (NCBI): domain Eukaryota; kingdom Metazoa; phylum Cnidaria; class Anthozoa; order Zoantharia; family Hydrozoanthidae; genus Hydrozoanthus; species Hydrozoanthus sils. The sequence continues at coordinate 17,725 of JAOBRD020418847.1, read as the reverse complement.
CGCCACTTAAGGATAGTAGAGAAATAAATATTTTTGTTGTAAATGACTTAATATTTCGATCGGAGTCATGCTGGAAGACATCACTCTTCGTTCCACGAGATCGGGCTAAACCAGCTTGAATTGCTTGTTTCGAAGCAAAAGTAAAGTTGAATTCTAGTACACCGGGGTAGGAACAGTCATTTAAAATTTTTTCTTGAGTTTTATGAAGTCGGATAAAGCAAAATACGGCAATAAAAAGGATGGTTAACAGAGCTCTGAAAACCACATCCGCCATCTTGGAAGACCGCTGACCAGTCTTATCTACTTACTTATCACTTATTACAGTTTTATCTACTTATTATTGTTTATCAGTAGTGTACGTACAATATTTCCCTTATTTGTAGCTTGTTAGTAAAAACTTGTTTTTGCAGGTAATAAAGTAATTTACCTTTGTTTACAGGTTAGAGGCTGTCTTTAGGGGTTTTTGTTTACAAATGTGTGCACGGGCTAACCGTAATAAAGAACGAGAAATTTCCAAACCTGCACGAAGCGAATCTAAGTGTAGTATGGAAAATGTTGAATTCATTGTACGATAAGCAAGTGCGTGTATTTGTAAAACAAAAAAACGACCTAACAGTCTCTAACTCTTTTTACTCAATCTGAGTTCACTGCTCACGATGGTCACGCAATGTTTTCCTGTACTGAAGACTTGAAGACTATGAACTAGAGAAAAAAAAAGAAAACGAGAACAACTTGAATAAATGGCCAGGAATCTTCACTGAATGTGAATAAATACTTTAGGTACGGTATAGATAGTGTTTTAAAGCTAAAAAACAGAAAGCACACATAAAACTGAACTTTCGGTAAACCGGCATAAACAGTCCCATGTCAACCATAAGAGTAACCGTCACTTTTCTTTGTCGCGTTATAACTGAAAGTGAAATTACAATTATTGAAACTTGACGTTCCCAAATTAGAACTGACGAATTTGAGCGAATTGGTTTAGCTTAACTTCAGAAAACCTTGTACTTGAAACCATAATCATATTTTTTAAAGCGTTATTGTGAATAACGCACTTTGATGTCGCTAGGTAACGGGAACTCATATTATAAGTTTTCACCAATAAGGCGCGCGGATCATAAACAGTGAACGAAGACTGTTTATTAATGTACGAAAAGTTTAAAAAACCATACAATAACCCTAATTGACAACGACAAAAATCATGCATTATTGGATACTTTGAAACCAGGTTAACTGGTTTTGGTATGAAACGAAAAAGTTGTGTTAAAAAGATTTTCTGTTCAGCGCGCGAGCTGTGGAAAAATTGAGTTCTTTACAACAAACGACAGAATGCCAAAACTTGACTTATTTTCATAGCTTTTCAATACGATAATACTGAGCAATGAAGAACAACGACTCACGTAAACTGCTAGTTTTATTGGCGAGAAGGCATTCAAAATACTGGCAAAAAGATAAGATCGAACGTTACTGTACACGTAGAAGCAAGGGTCATTTGAGGTCATAGAATTTGAAGACAAACCGTCATTTACTTATTTACCTACTTAGTGCTTGTTTATGTTATACTTCCCTTTTTAAAATCTCCTGTATGGTTCTAGAAAGAAACGACATGACAAGATACGTCATTATAACACAGGACACGGCATAGTACAACATAAATATGACACAGTAAAACACAAAATGGCACGGTATTACTAAAATCCCGAACTAAATCGCCTGAAAAGGTTTAAACGCTCGTTAACGAGCATGCTCTACGCTTGTTTCCATTTGCAAAATTAAGCTTTTTCCTCCTCGAATAAAACTACTTAATGAGGCCAACTAAGTAACTATGGTAACCTGGTCAAATCCCGGTATATCTAACTATGCATAGTCCCCCCCATAGGAGGAAACTATAGTGGCTTCCTTTAGCAAAGATTAGAGTTAATTATTTCCTCTTTGAATAAATTTATTTGTTGAGGCCAAAATCTCGGTACATCCTACTGTGCATAGTCGGGGTAAGGTCTTTGTCTCCTATTCCTTGGGTCCGCGGTTTGATCCCCGGCTTGGCGAGGGTTGAATACTTTGGATCCACTTAGCTTTCCCGGTATCCTCCGGGATCGGTAAAATGAGTACCAGTTGATAGATGGACCCATTGAAGGTGCTGCTGAAAAAGGCACTATATTTGCATCCGGTCCGCTGGGGGTAAAACTGCCTTGAAGCATTCAAATGAAAAAGGCGCTATAAAGATATTCCACTTTACCATTTAAACGTTTTTGCGCTTTATAGAAAAGTTGCAATCTTCTGAACATGTTTCCGTTTCAGTGTTCGATTCTGGGTAATAAAAATGGTAATATTTTGCTTTAACTGAGAAAATTAAGACTAATTTATTCACTTCATTTAAAGATGTAATAACCACACGTCTAAACGCTGATGTGTTAATTTATCACGACTCAGAAAGAGCCGAAAGTAATTAATCGTTTCATGCCTTATTTTTATGCAGGACCAGGCTATTTCTGCCAAGGAGCCGAGCATTGCTGGGACTTTCAGTCGAAAATACAGGGCGCTTTTCTTGACTCCAAGACCGCAGAGCCTGCTGTAGTTACTGGTACCGTAACTTCCATCCCCTCCCCCACGGGGAAAGGTTTAGCGCTTGATGATCAAACCGACACCTGGATACGACTGGGCAACCTTGGCAACACGTGTCTTTTAGATCCGTCCACATGCAAAAACGGCTTCACCATTGCCATGTTTGTCAAACTCATGAAGAGAAACGGAATATATTATTTTGGTAACATCAAAAAGGATTCATCTGGACACCTGAAAAATGTCCGTGGCGTGGCATTCAAAATACAGCGTGGTTATTTCGTGACAGAAGTAGAAGTGCGCAATGGAACACATCTTTGCGTTTATAGAGGTGGAGGGCTAGAAGCCGTTTGGTCATACGTTTATTTCAATTGGGAAAAAACGCAAGGTCCTTCTTCCTCACTTACGGTAAACGGGATGAAGTCAACAGGACCATCAAAATGTGACCCTTACAGTGTTCACGAGACCGAGCCAATCTATACTTTAGCCGCAGGTAGCAGGCAAAATACGCAGTACGACAACATTGCCATCTGGCTTAGGCCGACAAATTATCATTTGGGTGACAGAATCTATGAATATGCAAAAGGTAAGAAAGTTTTCCTTGTTATAACAAATAACTCCGATTCCCATTGTTCATGTTTGGAGCCTCCGAAGAAACACACAGTATAGGCAGACGAGAAACGGTCAGTACCATTAGTTCTCAGTTTTACTTGTTTCATCACAAACATGGCAATTCAGAGGTGGGTGAAAACTAAGACTGTAGCTTAAGTATGACAGAGTAAATAAGTCGAAGCTTTGAGTTAATTGAAGGTGGAGACAGTTGAACAGTTTGAAATATATGCATCCAACAACAGATTCCCACTTCTTCAAACGAGAGCTTTTTTAGGCTGCAAAGGAAATCACAGTTTTCATGTATGAAACCATGCATTTGTTTAACGCCAAGAGATACGATGCAACGAAGTAATGATATAACTGTAGAAGGTGAAAAATATTATTGGATTTTTGAGTTTTGTGGATAGACGATTTTGACCGTAAAATTATTTTGTCAACATAATTTGTTTAGTAATTGTTTCCCAACAACTGTAGGAAGTTTCTGGGCAACACTGCATGGAAGAGATATAATTTGAGAGTATGCAAAAAGATCGCATTTACTTTCCACTACATTTCCTTTCCTTTTCATGTTTTCTCGACCAATTTCCATAAAAATTGACAACTTTTTCTCATAAGTCTGAACTACAAAAGGGTACCAATGCTTCGTTCTTGATTTATTCGCAATTTCCTGAATCTGCATATGAAAAGAATATTTCAAACTTTAAAACTAAAAGAAATTATTGAAACGCTTTCTTCGGAACTTTTTTTGTACTTCAGTAAAGGCACTGATGGATTGATCAACCAAACATAACGTACATGATTTTTAAACAAAATAAAACTAATAACATTTTTAAAAACTTTCTTCTTCCGCAATTTTAGAAGATGTAACTTTCTTGAAATTAGCCAAATACTACCTCGAGCTAGGAACATCATTAGGCCAAGGTTGGCTTAAATTCATTCAAAGGTTATGAATTGGCAGCAGATTAAATGAAAGCAAATTGCCTTTCTGCCCCACTAGTTACGTTATCAGTTGGAAACATTAAATGTTAATATCTCGAGAACTCTAAAAGATTTTGACAAATTTTTGCACCGCTCTTCCTCATCTAGTAAAGTCTTTTTCATATTTAAGGGTTTTGATGAGCAAGGCCGTCAAATTCACCTTCTTCTTTTCCAAAAAAATTAAAAAATCCCTTGTTTTACTGCTATAAACAGGGCTATAAAATTGACCCGCGGGCTGGGCACGAGTTTATCGTCGTGACGTGATAAGGTTTTCTAAGATTGATAGAGTTCTGTTGTATTACCAATAAACAACAGACTAACAGCGTGCTTTGAATTTTTGCTAGATGTCTATAGTGAAAGCGATTCAAGCCTTTTCCTTTGGTCAGAGAGTAGTTCAGATATAAACTTGCAAACCTTATGACGTAAGCACTGCGGTCACGTGTTCGCCTGACGTTAGAATGTTTCGTCTTTTTGTGATTAGGACTTTCTCCATGAGTTAATTTGTATTTGATGTCACAATTTAGAGATTGCAAGAAAGGTAGTTAACGTTACATTGGATATTTTCTTCGAGTCAATTACGTGGAAGGCCGATTATCATCATAGTGGTACGCTGAAAATCGATATCACACGCGAGGTATGAGCTCATTGGCAATTCTGATAGCGTCACTAAATTTCTTTGCTAAGTATACTGAAGCAAAGCCAGGGGGCTGGAACTATAAGGATTTTTTGGTGAAAGACTAGCTGTGATAAAAAAAGGTTGTGCACTTGTATAGCGCCCTTTCCAATACTTTACAACAACCAGTTTATCCCCTGCGGACAGGAAATATATATACGTATAGAAGTTTAAGGACAAGCTGAGTTAAGTAAATACATCTGCACTTTAAAAGAAAACAACACTTAATTCGCCAACATCTAACTTCTCCTTTCAAAACACATACGAAATAAAACATTGATCAAAGTAAGCAAGTTACTGAAAAAAAGTAAAACCCTCCCAACCTAGTCTCATGAAATGTCAAGCCTCTAGTTTGGAAAGTTAATACAACAACTGGGACTGACGGCTTAGTAATTTTGCTAAAAACAGAAATTTCATTTTATCATTTTCAAAGCGGTGATAGTAAACAATCTAGGGAAACAAAGACAAGGGGCAGTCAGTATCTAAACAAAAGTGTCTTTTCTACGTACTAGGTAAAAGCTCTTTACAACCCTAAAAAAACACCAGATGAATATTTTACGAATGTCAACGTTTCGTCGTTGAGGTAAGTGACGTATTGCGGTCTCGATCAAACCCTTAATTTACTCTTACATACTTACAGCCGACAAATTATCACGGTAAAGAATGAAAGAATTAAATGTAAATTAATGTTGTTCAATTGTAAACTTCATCGATCAGAATAAAAATAGCAATTACATTTGCTTAATCCCCGGGTTGTCCGAAAAAATGTATAACATGATGGTTTGACAAGCTACGATGGAAAACTTGAACTTTTTTAAAATTATATCCGATTAATTTATTAAGATGTGTTGTTTTAACTAAACCAGCAAGACAGCCAATCGATTAATATATGTTGTTTGGTTTCTACAAAACAACCACAGCGGCATAAAAAGCTGTTTTTAGGAATTACTATATACCCATTTGCCGTTTATAAGTGTAAAGTCCGCCTTTTATGTTCAATACTTTGATTTGATTAAATTTAAGTTGTGTTTCAATTATAATCAAACAAGGGTGGTATTATTATGCTTTAACGCCAATTTTAGCTGAATTCATTGTTTTTAAAAAAAAAATTCGAATAGATTGCTCTAGATTTCGCAATTTTGACGAGACCTTACTTTCTCAGACCCAGAGCTAGATATGTTTTTGTTGTTAGTAAACACTGTTTCATGTATTTATATTTTAGAACTCTGCAACGTTAGGATATTCTTCAATTGTTTCGGTATAAATATAAATTTTACATACCTACATATACACATACTTTTGCACATACTTACACACCTTTATACATACATATATAGTCAAACATTTGTTGATACAACGCAAACTAACTTAGGTAATTTACCTGCGCATTCTGCGAGACCAACAGAAATACGATACAATCCAGGCATTAACCGTTTCATACGTTGCAATGTTCCTTTACCTTCGATGTTTTTAGACCTATTCCCTATCACCCTGAATCCACTTACAATTTTTTTACGGACAAATTCTTAAGAAGCTATGGTAAGGACGATGGTTCCGGTATAACACCTTAATTCATTACAAATGTTATACAAAGCTCTACGACCGAGAACCACTAACAAGTTATAACAAAGACTAAAGAAATGTACGTGCGAACATGCGAAATAGTTATACCGATTCCTAAAAAATACATTTTTTGAGTGCTAGAAATTCTAATGGTACATGAAGCCCGAGTTTTTAAAATGACTTCCCAACAAAAACAGTTGCGAAATAAAGGTCGTAATTACAGAAGCGGTTCCTTATGAGAGAGTTAAGCTTGAAGTCAAGTATCTAACCACAGTTATTGCTTGGACATACCTTTGTTGTCTTTGTCTTTGCTGTCTGATACGTACTCGTTAGGTCTTCTCACTTTTGCAGCAACTGATTATAATGAGTACTTTGCTTTTTGAAACAAGGGCTTTGTATTGTGTTTGTTTTGCCATGGCTGCTAGATTCAGACCAGCAAAAAACATACGAAAAGACAAGGTTTTGGCAGAAAAGGCCGTACTAAAGTCGACCTTCTAAAAAAAACAAATGTGTGGCATTTTCTAGGAAAAATGAGCGCAGAAGTCCATAGTATCCACTTTAGATCATTAGTGAAAAATATTAATTCTTTTACAGAATCTAGTCCTTAAATGTGCCTTCAGTGGACATGAATGACTATATTTGTTCAAGAAGTGGTAAAGCCGTTAAATGAGAGATTTCCTTTCGAGGCCCAGTTGCTTTGTTAGTTTATAAACATGCAGGTTGCGAATAATTTTGTACATGTGTTTCAAAACTGTTGAAACGTGTGTTTATAGGACTGGTGTTTCATTGCCCCTGACCAAATGGCGATTCTCGGTTGGCTTAATAGAATAACAAACTTCATGCTAAAATGCTTTCCGCTGGTCTTGCATTATGGGTGATACAAAACAAGTTACGGCATTATTAAAACTATTCTTGACTAAAATTTTTCATTTATTTTTCAGCTAGCCTTTTCAGCCCCAAATGGCGTGTCGTTAAATTCTCCCAATTAAAGCTAATACTTTTTCTGTTACCAGTTTAGGAGAAATTTGCTTTTTATCTTCGATAACTTTCTACGTTTCATCAATTTCCATTTTCAAAATAACCTGTTTTGTATGAGTTATAAAAAGAGGAGCTTGCAAATAATAAAAAGAGAACTGAAATAACACGTGATAGTTTTATGCGTTTTCGTATTTTTTTCGACAGAGACGAGAACGGTAATGTACTGGCGGTCCTTCATTTTACTATTAACCGGACAACTGAACCAGTGACACTTAAACTGCAGGATGCCTTTGAGAGCGGGGCTATATTGAACAGCAGGATAACAATTAAACGTTGTTCTTCGACTCATGGATGTAAGAGGTTGATTATATAAGACTGAGATGAATTCAGCCCAGGACGAGTTCAGATCGGTTCCCATACATACCTCTTTATTGGACCAGGAACTGGTCCCCAGGTGCTGCTAATCTTGTTGTTGTTGTTGTTTAGGGACGACGTTTCTTGAAAAATCCCTAAGGCTCCGTCAGTTCGCATCATATCACAATACAACTTCCCACAACGACCCTAAGGGATATTCCCCATCGATTGACGGAGTTAGATTTTTGATTTATGGATTTTTAGAGAATTTACGAGCAACTTTAGATTTGCGCCGTACACATATTCAAAATTAATATACATAGCCGAAGAGGACTAAAAGAACTAAAGCTCCGTCAGTTCGCATCATATCGCGATAAATCTTCCCACAACGGCCCTAAGGGGTATTCCCCATCGATTGACGGAGTTGGATTTTTGATTTATGGATTTTTAGAGAATTTACGAGCAATTTTAGATTTGCGTCGTACACGTTGCAGTTCACAGTATTTAAAATTAACATGCATAGCCGAAGCCGACGAAAAGAACTAAAGTTCGCATCATATCGCGATAAGATTTCCTACAACGACCCTAAGGGATATTCCCTGTACCACCGCTAAATGTAATAACAACAGTACGTATAATACCAACGCTAAATGTAATAAAACTTGTCAACAGCAAATGTAATAATTTAACACTAAATGCAGTAAAAGTGATCAACTTTAAGTTTAATAAACTTTAATGCTAAATGTAATAAACTCGCTCAGTCCAACTAAATTACAGTATCTAGATATACCACTTCTATAAATAAACAGTTGGGAACAGTTGTCAAGCAGTGACGTCATAAACCACCATAAATCACAAGACCACGAAATTTTTTTGAATCCAGTTACAAGTTTTAGGACTTGTTTGACCACTTTCAATTCTCACCCAAGAAGGGCCATCGCAATTGAGAACATCAGATTAGTCATGCAAGTGAACTGAAAATTCTTATTTTCATGTTTTAAAGTCCCTATCAAGCTTATTTTTTTAAGTTCCAGATTAAAACTGTTGTCATCTGTGAAATCAAAAATTGAATAACCAAAAAATGTTCCACGTCCAAGTATGCTTTTTAATCAAAAAAAGATTGGAATGTAAATTTTGACCGAGCAGGTCGGGGACTGGTAACCTGTGACTTAGCAGCAGTGAGTTATGTGTTTTTTGTTTAGAAAATTTCATTTCTGTTACAAAATGTCATAAAATTTTTATTTCAAACAATTTCAAGGGAATAATTCATTGATTAAAATTATAACAATGTGACTATTGTAGCCAGAATTGAATTTTTGAGATAAAAAAGATTTTGTCTGCTTCATGCCTCCTGCTACGTCATCATTGCACTATTCAAGCCTAAAAAATGTAACAGGAACGGCGAGAAAAGGTTTCATTTTCGGAAATTGCTAATATTAAAGGGTTCTACTTTTCATCTGGAAACTTAAAAAAATAAGTTTGATAGGGACTTTAAAGTAGTAAACTATGGATCTAGGAACTAGTTGTTTACCGGCCACATGGTTTCATGCGTTTGCTCAGCAATGCAAATAGTGAAACAATTTAAGTTACTGAATGCTTTGCCATTTGAAATGTGCATCCCAGAAAATATAGCTAAAAAAGGCGTTCTTCGACTCCGTCAATTAGTCCGATACATTGTTCGGTTAATGGACTATATCCCACAACTAGCTAGGCATTTGTAAAATTACCCAGGGAAACACAAAATGTAAAAAAAGTAAAAAAATGCCTATTAATTAATCGACTCGGCCACGAGTAATCATTTCTGCCGCGTAGCGTTTTATCGATGCAAACTTGAAAGATAATATACTAAACACGGTTTTCTGTAAATACATAAAACACAGGTAAACTTATATTTATTCAGGCTAAGACAATTATCAACAAATGCGATTGGGTTTCTGCTGCGGAGTAATTCTTTCAAAATGAACTTGTAACATGTACCCAATCATTTAGTGATTGAAGCGGTAATCTAGATACTGCTTTTGTTGGACTGAGCAAGTTCATTACATTAAGCGTCAAACTTATTACATTTACTGTTGATCACTTTTATTACATTTAGTGTTAAATTGTAACATTTGCTGTTGACAAGTTTTATTACATTTACTGTTAATTTTTATAACATTTAGCGTTGGTATTACATTTAGTGTTTAATTTAATTACATTTACTGTTGTTATTACATTTACTGTTGTTATTACATTTAGCGGTGATACATTCCCCATTGATTGACGGAGTTAGATTTTTGATGTCTGGATTTCTAGAGAATTTTCGAGCAATTTTAGATATAAACGCCGTACACATTGGAATTCACAATATTCAAATTAATATGCATAGCCGTGGCCGACTAAAAGAACTAAAGCTTCGTCAGTCCGCATCAGATCGCCATAAATGTTTCACAGTAGTAATAAGCAGAAACCTCTATTGACTGACTGAGTTAGACTTTTATTTTTGATTCTTACTTGAGGGACTCTAGGAGCAATTCTTGATTGTACCGTACAGCACAAATCTTTTCTTATTAATATTCATTGAGAGAAATCAAGTTAAAACTTTGTTTTCAACAATAATGACTAATGTGGTCGTGATCCACAGACTTGAGCTACTTTAGCGAATAAATAAAGCACACAATTTTTCGTCAGACACGATGACTGCACATGCAGTATACAGCAAATATCGCAACTGCGGTTATATTATGTAAGACGGTCGACTAAATAAGAATCAGCATACAGTGTATGGAGCGAAAATCAAATGTAAAATAAAAGCCGTCAAGTAAAATGCATGCGCGAGGAAATAACCAAAGTACAGGGTGTATAGATTTCAAGCTAAAGTAGCCTTTGTTGTTACTCATGACACAAAATAAGTAAAGGAAACTGTGTTTGAAGAGTAACAGTAGCTGTCCATTACACACTGTAAATATATTGTGATGTACCAGTTCCTGGTCCCGTAGCACGGTCGTACTTGTTTGATTACATGAGATCGGTACAAAAATATCAACTCAGACTGGGACGAGATCAGAACGGTCGCCAGACAAATCCCTTTATTTTATTACATGAGATCGGTACGAAAACTTAACTCAGACCGGGACGGGATCATATCGGTTCCTAGGCAAAAACATAAATCCCTTTATCCCTTTATCTGATTACATGAGACATGTACAAAAACACAACTCAGACCAAGACAACTCGTTTCGGTCGATGGACCGGGTCAACTTTAGACCGGGGCGACATGTGACCGCAAAACTTTCCAGGCCCATCTGAGTGTTTGTGCCAACAGAGCATTGTGTCAACGGTCGTACACGCGCAAAAATTTGAAGTGTTCTCAACGAAAAACAAACAGAGAAAGGCAAAAAAGCAGAAAAAGCAATGACTGTTTGTTATTGAAATGGGGAAAAAGTTAATATATGTTTTGGAAAAAACGAAAATAAAAAGTAAACAAACAGCTTATATCTGCTTCCGCTTTTCTTTCCTTTTAACTTTTCCTTGGCGTAAGCAATATAGCAACTTATTAATAAAAGAAATAGAGGATATTACATGCGCGCAAACAAGTGACATATTTTCAACACGAGAAGATAATATTGGTATCTCCAAGCGCCCATGTAATTTTCTTTTTATCATATACGTAGTGAGATTCTACATGTTTTTCTCAGTCATCAACGAAGTCGAATGACAAGTTGTTTCAACGGCGGGATAAGTTTCATATCAATCACACGTGATGATATGGAAATCGTGCGTTCTGATTGGCTGTTTTTGATATCTCTACGTGTGATTGATATGGGTGGCTGATACGCTCTATATTTCACCGATCTTCTATGTAAATATCGAACTAAGTATGTGATAATAATATATATATACCGTTTTGACTGTGTCCCGGTATGAGTTCATCGCGGTCTCAGGCAATTTCGTTGAACATTCTGACTTTGTCCAGATCCGAGTTCATCTCGGTCTCACGTAATGTCGTTGTAAAATTCTGATTTTGTCCCGGTACAAGTTCATCTCGGGCTCACGTAATGTCTTGTAACATTCTGACGTTGTCCAGGTCCGAGTTCATCCCGTTGTCATGTAATGTCGTTGTAACGTTCTGACTTTTTTCATAGAGTTCATCCCGGTCTCACGTAATGTCGTTGTAACATTCTGACTTTGTCCTGGTCCGAGTTCATCTCAGTCTCGTGTAATGCCGTTGTAAGGTTCTGATTTTTTCGTGGTCCGAGTTCATTTCGATCTCATGTAATGTTGTGATATTCGGACTTTGTCCCGGTACGAGTTCATCCCGGTTTCACCTAATTGCGTTGTAACATTCTGACTTTGTCCCGGTACGAGTTCACCCCAGTCTCACGTAAAGTCGTTGTAACATTCTGATTTTGTCTCTAGAGCTCATCCCTGTCTCACGTAATGTCGTTGTATCATTCTGACTTTGTCCCGTTCCGAGTTCACCCCGGTCTCATGTAATGTCGTTGTATCATTCTGATTTTGTCCCTAGAGCTCATCCCTGTCTCATGTAATGTCGTTGTAACATTTTGACTTTGTCCCGTTCCGAGCTCATCCCGGTCTCACGTAATGTCGTTGTAACATTCTTACTTTGTCCCGGAACGAGTTCATCCCGGTCTCGCGTAATGTCGTAACATTCTGACTTTGTCCCGGTACGAGTTCATCCCGGTCTCACGTAATGTCGTTGTAACATTCTTACTTTTTCCCGGTATGAGCTCATCACGGTCTCATGTAATATCATTGTAACGTTCCGGCGTCCTGGTATGAGTTCATCACTGTGTCACGTAATATCATTGTAACGTTCTGGCGATGTCCTGGTATGAGTTTATCCCGGGCGGTATCAAGTAATCACCCCCCAAGTTACTTATCATTAGTGATATCATCGTTATGTTAGCCTTTGACCGAAATGTTTGAAAATCTTCCAAGAAACCACTATTTTTTAATTAAACCGCTTTTTTTCAGTATTGAATGCGTTTTATGCATAAGTAAATAAATGTAAATAATGAAACAGAAATACGCCAATTTGTAGCTGAAGTATTCTCGAAAAAAACTTTGCTGATAACATATTTAACAATTTTCCTCCAAAGGCGAATAGTGGTGGATATGTACCGAGACACCAAGTTGGGCACCGAACCTGAGGGAATAGTTGTTTTAGTTTTACCAAAATATTAAAAAACACGCTTTATTTTTAAAGAGACAACGCAACATAACCCCTTTGACTTTTTTTAGCGTTCGCGCTTCAAATTGTTGCAAAATCAACTAATAGTCTCATCGCTAATTACGGGAGTCAATCACAGCGTGCAAAAATGGATATTGGTTGCTTTTTCAAATACCAAATGTTGATAATTACCCATCGCAGAAAAAAATAACAGCCTACGGGCTATAAATTAGTTACAACAGTCAACACATTTTACTCTCATATTTAAAAAATCCTCAGCGATAGCGAGAAAACACGGGTTTGCAAGGACTATTCGCAGTCCGAAAACGTTTACCCATGGGTAGGCTTAAATACTTTATAATCGAGTATACATTGAAAGCAATAGACCGTTTCTGATCTCTAAGAGGTCAAAAAGTCCAGGACATCCTAATTGTTATCATTTTTTTTCAATCTAGTTTGTTTTGGCATTTGTTCCTTGAACAAGGTATAACAATCTTCAGAGGCCAATTATCAATTTGATAAGGTCAAAGTTTTAAAATAGCAGAAAACACTCAAACCAAGATTGCTGTACATCTTAACTTGCAACGTAGTTTTATTACTTTGCAGTGTTTTGCAGAATTCCTTCTTTGCCAAGTGTTACATCAACTTACAAGTCATTCAAGCTTAACATTGATCACTGGGCAGAAACGGACCTTGGTCTTTTGCACGCAGTTCACATTTACTGTCGAGAAAATCAATCCATCACATGGAGACATTATCCTAGACTATGGGGGAAGAACTACAAATACATGGTTATAAATTGCAAAGCCTACACATGGTACAAATGTCGCTTGGTTGACGAAGCGTTTGATGGCTTTTCTCTTGTATCAAGCACGAAATCTTTTAGGACAAGCGAACATGGTGGGTGCAACTCTTAAATCCAAAAAAAGCTGTTTCAAAAAGTATTTTTAGATGAATTTTGGGTTATTTATCTATTGTGAATATAAGACGCTTTTTAGAATATTTTTGTTGAACTGTGGGCCGTGTAAAGTATCTTACTGGTGTATTGCTATTGTTTTAGATAACAAGAAATGTTGTTACAACTGTGTTCGTGTTCCTTTTGGTGATATTAACAAAAACGTTTGATCTGATTTCAATTTATAGGTAACAAACGTATTGTCGGGGTTCTTTGCAGCTTTTTGTTTCTAGTAGATAAATAGTTGTTTGCTGTCAGCGAGAGGATGATAAGAACTGTTTCGGTATTGTTTGAAACGTCCCACCGGTCAAGGTTATGTTTTTTTACATGCAAAATCGAATTGAGGAAGCGTTTCATGGATGGTGATATCTTATGTGCGTGCTGAAGAGGCCAAATAAGGCCGAAACAGTTGTCGATGTCCATCATCACGACTGACAACACTCATTCTCTAGCTATTTTAGGTTCTAATTCAGGCCTAGTTTCCTCTGACCCATAAGGCCTCAGTGCAATATGTGATTTCTTAGGGGAAGTTAGTCGTATAAAAACTGACCAGGAATGAAAAAGATTAAATAAAATTACTGTTTTAGTTACCTTATATGTGCACAGAACATTGTACAAATGTGCACCATTTAAGATGATACATTGGTTTATCATTCTCATCAGTCACACTATTCGAAGTGAAGTTCCAAGGGAGTTTTAGGGGCATGGCTCTTCGATGATTCGACGCTTTCAAATTAAACTATGGTCCTACATATAAAGAACTGTTAAGTTTTACACCGTACAAAAGAGATGAACGTACTGACGTTTCGGAAAAACTGCTTCGTCGGAAAAAAGGGGTAGAGAGGCGAGTGAGAAGTGGTTTATTATAAGCATGTTAATCAAAATCCCCAAGAGATATGAATTGAGGAAAAGTATGTAGAAAAATATGTGGTGTGTAAACGAAAAAACAAAAGGGTCAGCGCAATAGATGAGCTAGTTAAAAGAGAAGCGCTCATTCATCCAACGAGCCGGATTTTAAGTTCCCAAAGTATGGATGAATCCCTTTTCTTTTGTCTTGCGATAGTTATTATCTCCGTTAACTAGCGAAATGCCAAATACAGCAAAGTTCGAATTCGAGTGACCGGCAGACATGCTTACAATAAACCACTTTTCACTCGCTTCTCCACATTTTTTTTTACTCCGACGTTTTTCTCTTTTATACAGTGTTAAATTTAACAATTTCTTATATATATTTTATCGATACACTGACACAGGCTCAATTTTTCTAAATTCTGGTCGAAAGATTTACTTAACCTGATACCAATAGAGGCTGTTTTTTCTTCGATTTTTAACCGCTTCCGATTTGAAGTATGGTTGAAAGTTTGACAAATGGAAAGAATTTTTGTTGAATATCATATATGAAGTTAAACCTGCAGGTTCTCTTAAACTCCTAGGAGTGAAAATAGATATAACAATTTTCGTGTTTTTGAAAAAGGAGCAGTCAACGTGTTGGGGTTAATTCTAATGAGGCTCACTAGGAATCTGATACTTATCAGCACCAAATTCATATTATTTAAAGCTGCCATTCTCCCACATCTAACTTATTTCCAACTCGTCTGGCACTTTAGTCGAGAAAGTGATATACGAAAGCCAGAGCGCATTCAGGAAAGAGCACTGAGAACTGTATTCTGTGACAAGTCATCAAGCTCAATAATCTATTAAAAATGGCCAATCTATGCACTTTGAAAACAGAAGAATTCAAGACAAAGCCATTCTTATGCATAAAGTTAGATAGAACTTGTGCCCCACTGATATCACTAGTTTTTTTTCCAAAGCGCTTATACCACGTACAATCTTTGTAACAACGAATAAAATTATGTGTTACCCAGATATAATACCGTCATTTTTGGAAAAATTCCTAAAAATACATTGGCCCCAAATTGTGGGCCATCATTCCAACAACTATATGGGAGCTAACAACTATAGCTGCTTTTAAAGGCACATCCAATTAACGGACCTAAACTCTATGCTACAATATACCACATGTGCCCAATGCCACTTATGTAGTTCTTAACACCCTATTAGTTTTTACTTCTTTAATTGCTTTTTCATTAACTAAGAATTAGTTAAATTATAGAATAGCTTGTATAGTACGGTATGGTATATAGTGTAACAAAGCATAGCATTAGACAGTATAGCATACCATAGCGTAATTACAAAATAGTTTAGTATAGTATAGATTAGAATAACTTTATATTTATTTTTTATACTTTTAAAACTTGTAAACGAAACATTAGGGGTTTGTATGATGTGTAACGTCAATCTTTATGTACTGTCCCAATTTAGTGGTAAGCAAAATGGTATTTTAGTCTGATACTTAAATAAAGTTACTGTTATTATTATTATTATTATCACTACTGTGCTTTAAATGCTTGTCTCTTTAGTTCCTTCCAAGGGTCCACTGATTACGAAAGTGTCGAACATCAGCCACACTGCTATAAATGTGAAGTGGGACAGATTAAGTATACCAGCATCATCAGTCAACGGAATCCTCCGAGGATTTCTTGTCTCTGTGAAAACTTCGACTGGAGACCTTCTAGAAGAAATAGAACTCGGGCTGGAGGCTGAAGAATACAATATCACTGGTCTAAAAGAATGCTCGACATATTCAATAGCAGTCAAGGGACGAACGGTAGTGGGGCCTGGTAAAGCGTCTAAGATGCTGGTTCAAACAAGTTATGGAGGTAAGATTTTGTTGTATGACATAGTAAAAAATACATCAAGATTTCGTGCGCTCTCAATAATAGGTTATATAGATGCTCATTACGGGCATCGGCTTAAAAAATGAAAACTTGTGCAAGTTAGAGACATCCCGGAAGCTTGTTTGATTTATCTTTTGTAACTATGATACACTCCGACTGCACTCGTTTAAAGTTATGTTATACTAACGATATTAATAATCAAAGGACCCTTGGGTAAATTCGGAATGCAATGGCTTTGTCCAAAATGTAAGCATAGATATAAGAAACATTACCCACAGCCGACTATTTTGCTGATATTTCACAATACCAAAATTGAACCTTTCGTAGCGAGATTCGCAATAAGAATTCGAACTTGACTCTACATCTATTTCGGTAGTTGTTTTCTCATTTAAATTATTACAAACATAATCATCAGACTTGCCATTAGCCGTTGTCCCATCATGTTATAGATCCTCTGTAGAAATGGTGGCGATTTAACAATCTTTTGTCTACGTTAAAAGAAGTTTGAAAATCATATAAGAATCAACTTCACTTCAGAATTCAACAAATGATGGCTAATTATAAGGCCAGACAAAAAAATTTCTGTGATGTCGGTCACATACCCTGAAAAAAAGGTCGGTCGGTCGGATTTAGTAATTTATTAGAAACTTAATGAACAAGGAAAACATCTTTGAGGAACGAACAAAGACTTGAAAGTGACGATTTCCTTGAGTCGAATCACTTAGAGTGCCGGCTCAACACAGAAGCAAAACTAGTTCTCTTTGCCTACAACCAATCAATTACGAAAAAAGGTTAGAAGCAAATTTTATCTCTTCCCAATCAACCTTACACGTGATTGTGGGACTTTGCTTGTCGATAAGTAGGTGTGATGTTAGCAAAGGAGGGCAAACTTTATAGGACGAAATATGAATCTTTTAGATCTTTCAACCACAAACAGCAAATAAGATTTTTTTTTCAATTGCGGTCCATTGATGCACGGGACGAGCAAAACTACGAACACGCGGCAAGCACGCTATGAGCACGTGCTAAAGTTTACAATGACTTTTTTCTCCCTCATCACAACAAAGTCTTCCTCCTTCGCATTCCAAATTCCAAAAGAAAGGTTTGAATCTGATGTAATAAAAGCTTTAAAAACATTA
>JAOBRD020418740.1:0-18948 GCA_027575215.2 Hydrozoanthus sils | reverse complement strand
GGCATTACCCCTTACATCTACCTTAAGATAATAGTGAGCCTGAGTGTTAGCAGCCACTAATAGTTGCCACTAAGGCCACATAGGTAGCAGGCATTACCCCTTACATCTACCTTAAGATAATAGTGAGCCTGAGTGTTAGCAGCCACTAATAGTTGCCACTAAGGCCACATAGGTAGAGGGCATTACCCCTTACATCTACCTTAAGATAATAGTGGGCCTGAGTGTTAGCAGCCACTAATAGTTGGTACTAAGGCTACATAGGTAGAGGGCATTTCCCTTTACAATCTACCTTATATAAGATAATGGTTAGCTTGGGCTGACAGCTGCTTCGTAAGTGTAACAACTCTGTATATAACTGCATGGGTTTTAAAACTTACATTGCTTTTTCTTTTATAAAAATTAACTTTTTAAGAAACACCCATGATAACATTGTCCACAAGCTAAGAACAAGCTAAAAACAATTTTGAATGGAAGTTTCAATTAGACAATTTTTAAGAATTTTTATACAATCCGAGATGTGAGTAAAACCTTACGCGCGCACTAGAAGTACTTTTCTTTGAAGCATTCTCTATTATAACAAATAACAAACACGTTTTCTAAGCGCCTTTCAATTATTGTTCCGGGCAACTTATTCAGTTTTTGGAATATCAAGAAATAAGAACAGTTTAAGTGAAACTTAAGGTTAAAAAATTGCCCGGCAAAAGTTTAAGATCGAACAGCCCTGTAGTTGCTGGCTCTAACAAAAAACAAGAAAACCCGTATATCGAACAGTAAAGAGATTTACACATCATTACAGTTCTTGCGAAGGCAATATATATAATTAATTTTCAACTGCTGTCTCCTAATCAGGGCCTCAATAAAACGTTTAAGTGTTAGTCAGTGTTATTTAATTTACAAAGACAATAGTGTTAGAAAGAGTTTTTGCGAGTGACCATTGTTGCTTATCCAGTTAAACCAGCAGTGTGTTGTTTTCTTTTCACTTATAGTTCTTTCTAAGACATGTTGATAAGAATTTGCCGTGAAGGTGCTAAAAAAACCACAGAAACCAACATTTCGCCACCGTAATATTACGCATTGAGTTGCTGGAGAAACGTGAGTATAGGGTATATACCTAGAAATCGCTTTATGTTTCGGTTTTCTGGTTTAAAGCTAATGTTTAATTTCAAAGCATTGTGAAGGCAGTTGGAAATTTATCTTTGAGGCTCGCGTAGATGATCAGAGTTTTTAAACAAAACCTTATTACCGAAATGTAACACATCAGCTTTGTAGCAACAGATTGATTTTTGACCACAAACTATTGCAGTTTCACACGGTACCGGGTTCAGAGACAAGCAAGACCCGACCAGAGAAACGGTGAGCTCTGAATTTTTTTTTGAAAAGAAATACAATTCTCGGAAGACAAAATGTACTGAACGCAGAAGGTTTTTTGTATAGAGTAGAAATTGAAGATACTCTTTTCTAGCAATCTGTTGAACAGTAAGGCAACTTGTAAAATTAGTTAACGCTTCCTTTGTGGCTAATACTTTTTCATATTTTAAACCTGATTAAATGTTTCACACATCTTAAAAACAAGTTTCCAAGGCGAGAGCTAAACTAAAACCTTACTAATATTTTTAAAATAGTTCGCTTATTTTTATATTCTTCTTTTGGTTTTTGTGTTCATTTGTTCAAGCGCAAGTTTTGGAATTGGTTTCGGACTTGTCTGCCAGAATTTAAGTCATTTAGTCTGGTTAGTTCATCTACGCCAAAAACGTTTTGAACAAATGTGCGAAGGTTTTTCTATGAAGAGATCGTTAACATGTTAGCACCGGAAACAAAAATAACCACTACTGCTCCGGAAAGTGTGTAACTATAGCAAGAATTAATTATTCTTGCCAAACTCTAAATCCAAGGGGCTTCTCAGTCGAACGAATGTATAACATAGACTGTTTTGTGAACGAATTTTTCTGTTCCAAAATTTGCGAAAACTTTAACTAACTTTAATAGCGCAAGAAAGATCGGACTGGAGGGCCTGTTCCATCGGTCAGCGGATGTCTTCGAAGTGAAATAGTTACAGAGCCACAAACAAGTAATAATAAGAGACACAGAGACACAAAATGCTGATAATATTGAGAACGTGAAAAACATCAATCTTAAGAAAACAAAAAGGAAAATTTTAACGTACACTAAACGGTCGAGAAATTGTTTTTCTAGAGTAAACAGCTGACTTAATTGATAGGTGCGAACATTATTTTATAGTGTATATCAGCAGTATTATTGTGGAACAGCGATTAGGCAAGAACTAAAAAGCCCAAATTGTGAAGGGTCGAGAGATCCTGGAAGCCGGTTAAAAAAGGAGATGCATGACATAAGTCTTGGATAGGTATAAAGTCTGAGTGAGATCTAAGCCACGAAAACACAAGGAGTCGCAACTTATAATATGAGTCAACCAAGATATTCAACGGATTTTAGAGAAAAAAAAAAGAAAAAAACCGGCTTGACTGTAGAATGAGTACTATAAGCCGGTTACGGACCTCGAACGGGCCAGGATCACTGCGAGCGAAAATACTCAGCCATGTAGTTGTATAACAAAACTCTTCATTGGTTCCTCAACCATGTAACTCGCTATGCACAGTGCAAAAAGTTTTTTGATTCGATAAATGGAAGTTTGCAACTTGGTTATAAAGTTAGAAAGAAAATGCTGAGTCGATAAATAAAAAATAAGGAATAAGTTCTGAGTCACTGACGAGAATCGATTGCCGTCAGTAACTCAGAATTTTTCTGAACATTCAACTTGAGCTAGGAGCAGTTTCCTTCACTAAGTTTTTTTTTATGTCTACTTATAATTAGTACATAAGTATGTTGTGAGTGCTTGTAAAGATTAGGGGCATTCCATGTACCGACTAATGAACAACATTATCTTGCTCACCGATATCTTATAGGGTTGTGAAGGTCAGTTAGCCCAAAGTCTGTGGGGTAAGCTATAATTATGCCGCTCAGTCTGCCGTACATCCACAAGCACAGCGCTTTTCCTAACCCAAGTAAATTTCTGGAGAAGCAATGGCAAAGACAGGAGAACATACGTCTCAGAAGAACGGTAATTAACCCTTATGTTGTAAATAGGTCACAAGAAACGTATATTAGATCAACCTTGCTTTTTATGCTGGGCAAAACGACTTGAGGGTTTGAGCAGCGAAATCCATAGGTAAAACGAACAACACCGATCACTTGCACTTCTCGTGATCAAGAAATCAAAAAGAATAATCATTTTACAGGTATTAAGCAACTGATTCAAAAGTTAAAATGAGTTAGACGAACAACTTAACTATAACTTGAATAAATTATTGATTCACAAGTTGAAAGTTGAGTCAATGACGGGAGCTTAACCAAAACTTGTTGGAGATTCTGCAACAGATTCGAAAATTGGGCTTATTAATGAGTAGCTGTTAGTGTTTGAAGCCATGCAATAGTCTTCAATATTGGGTAGCTGGAAAATCCAACAGTTTTGAACAACCTAATGATAGCTAGAACTCCGAGAGCCTACGCCCTTATCCGAGAAGACGTGAAGATGTTAAAGCAAAGACAGGCGCACTTTCTCCTCAGTTCAGCTTAAAACCCTGAGTGAAGGGCCGTTACCGGGAATCGAACCCGGGCTTCCTCACGACAGACTGGAGCCACCAACTAGGCTAATTAGACGGCGGTGGTCAATTTATAGAGCTTCAACAACTGATTTTGAAGCTAGAATGAGTAACAAAAAAATTGCTTCTACTTTTCAAGTCGAACAAAGCAGGTTGAAACACGTGCACACCGTGCATGGCGAGTTTCGCGCGCTTCCGGCCGGTGATTGCGGCTTTGATAACAAAGATCTATAAAACAAAAATATCAATTTTATTTAATTTTTACTTGTTAATTTGTCCATGG
The DNA here is from genome assembly GCA_027575215.2 of Hydrozoanthus sils. Taxonomy (NCBI): domain Eukaryota; kingdom Metazoa; phylum Cnidaria; class Anthozoa; order Zoantharia; family Hydrozoanthidae; genus Hydrozoanthus; species Hydrozoanthus sils. The sequence continues at coordinate 15,048 of JAOBRD020418740.1, read as the reverse complement.
TAGCTTGCCTGCTGAATACTATTTTACCAAGTGATTAACTACATAAGTTACATGAGAGGACAGAGTCGTGCAATCTGGTTGCATGGCTGTTGCATGAGAGGGCAGGATTATCTCAGTGTAACGACCGCGGACATTACAAACTTACTAGCCTTTTTTTCTTTTTACCTCTCTGTTATACTTCGCTTTCTTTTTTAAGATTTTTAATTAAATCAAAACAAAACATACGACAAATAAACTTGTTTACCTCAAATTCGTTCGCTCGGTGTTTACTGGGAAATCTCGGAGCTCTTGTCTCAGTAGTATGCCCCACGGTACGCACGGTCCGTAAGTGAGATATTTTCAAATACAGACCTTGCTTTCGGTTAATAAGTGTTATGCACAACAACCGAATTTCGTTGTTAGCATCTAGTTAAATCACAACAAACCCAAAGTCCAAACTATTCAGAGCATGTTAAATGATGAACAACAGAATGAGAAATTCCGTTCAAACAAAGTTGAGTAAAAAGCAGCATTTTCGAGAAAATTTTGATAATGCTTGGAAATGTTTTTATATCTATCTATGTAAAGATGATCATTATTTACTTTGAAAGAAATAAATACTCTTCTGTCTGATAGCAAAACGTTAGCTAACGTTTGGCGAAGACTGACAGGTGACTGTACAGGCATTTCTATTTGTACAATGTGCTAAAAACCCTGTCTTTTTAAGTTTAAGTAATTATTGAAACTAAGGGCTAACGCTCGAGATATCAGGACCTTTTTCCATCGGCGAATATTTTAAACTACCAAATTTTAAATTTGATAGCAGAATAGTTATTGAAGTTACTCGCCAATACAACAGTTTTTCGAAGACTAGCATTTGTAATTGATCATAACATTTCGTTACAACTATGCATTCTCGCGAACTTTCTTCTAGTTTCTTCTTCTTAATTAATTGTTGCCAAGATAGAACAATCGTGCTTATAACTAACCCACGCTGTTTCGTAAAAAACACGAGTTTACAAATGGGTTTAATCAATTGGTTAATTATGGAAAACTAAATGTTTGGTCGAAGAAGTCGTGTAAAGTACGAAAAGGTTAAAATGTGAACGAGAAAAGGTAATTGAACAAACAGCAGATGTTGACAAAAATGATAACATAGGAAAGAAGATTAACTAACCGTGAAGAAACAAAATGAAAACCATCAATTTGAATTGTAAAATAGCCATCACGCAAAACCGTTGGGTTATGTAAAACAAAGGCCGAATGCAAATCTCGAACTGTCACCATAACAATATGATGGATAAACCAAACAAAGACAGCGGGCGACACTCAATACGATGGACGGAAAATAATTATATCCCTTTCTAAGCTAAGCTTATCAAACGCGTTAACTCTTTTATCTTCCAATTTTCGGTTGTTTTGGTGCTTTTGTCAGCTTTGATAAGCTTTATCAAGCAACTTGTATGGCATGAAATGAAACTTTGAAGTCGTTTCTTCGAGCGAAAGTTTTGTTTCCGCGAGCAAGTTCAGAACAGCCTAGGGGTTGTTGTTTTCGTTGACAGTGAGATTAAGAGACAAACCACCGTTGAATATCACGGGAGATAATCCTTCACTTGGATAAATTTTGTCCAAAGTGGCTGGAAAAGCATGTATTAAATGTTTACCTTGCTTCAAAAATGAGACATTACTACTCATCATGGAGGCTTGCTGTGTAAACCGATCTTTATCAGTGAGTCAATATTTGAGAAGTACAATTCACTGAACAAACGTAGCAAGAGCGAATTATTTCTACCGCAAAAGGAACTCAAAACCAAAACTATCATCAGAGAAACGAAAAATCATGACGTCGTCTTATCCACCGTGTAACCGCGTTGTAGAAAAAAGGCTTCAAAAACGGAGAGATGAAGCCTACAAGACGAAGGTGAGCAAATGAAAAACGTCAACCGCACAATGTGTAGGTTTGTTTATAGGTATACGGCCGTTCAGTGGTGAACAATTGTTTGTTCATACTCATTTAGGGACCGTTGAATGAGTAAAACATCTTTACAGTGCACTCAATATTCAAAAAAGGATTTTTATCTAGACTTTTAGCTGGCTTTTCTTTAAGATTGTGTAGCTCAAAAAGCGCTTGTCCTCCTCACGCGGCTGATTAACATTTTTTATAGTAACATTAATTGCGTTTCAAAATCTTTATAAACCTTCATCGAGAACAGGATTGGAAAAATAATATTATTTACAATTATAGTAGATTGTCTCCCACAAAACTTTGAAGACGATAAAGTTACAGAATCGAAGTTCGGCAAAGGTTTCGGGAGAGAAGTGAGCATAACAGAGTGAAACACATGTTTGAAAATCAGTTAGCATCAGTCGACTAATATATTCGGAAAACATTTTAAAAAAAGACCGTTCACAGAAAGCAATACGAAAAAAAGATACTGGTACACTTCAGCGCGTTCAACTCTTGCATTGTGATTAATCTAACCTGTTATTCTCATAATGCCACAGAAGCATTAAAATCAGTAAATGAAAATTAATATTTACCATTTATCAACACTACAGCATCTTGTGGGCCCTTTTTCAGTATTCTACATGTATTAAAAAGGCTAACTTTGCAATATGGAGTTGAGCTGTTGTCCAGAGGGTTGGATGATTTTTACCATTGCGTTATTCTGTTGTCGATTGCTCTTACTTAAATACTTGAGTATAATTTTCTTATCACTAAACTCTTTCAAATTGCTTTGCAGGTGAAGAATATAAAATCGCATCTAGACACAAAACCCCCTCAGGAATTTCTTCATCTACGAATGCAGATGAAAACGATCCAGGTATTTTACTAATCTAACGAATGATCACAAGGGCATTCTTCTTCAGCACGTGCATTCAAATGTGAACTTTTGCACTGCCTCTCTTCCTCGCTCACTTCGTCCCCTCCATCAATCCAACACTCTCTCCCTCTTTCACTCCCGCCATCTCTCCTTTCACTCCTCAATCCATCCATCCACCTCTCCCTCCCTCCTTCTATCCATACTTTCATTCCTTCCATCCCTCCCTCCCTCCCTCCATCCGTCAATCCAACCAACCCTCCATTTCAGGCCCCCTCCCTCCCTCCATTCTTCCATCCATCCATCCATCCATTTATCCATCTATCTATCCACCCATCCACCCATCCACCCATCCACCCATCCATCAATCCATCCTTCCGTCCACCCACTAAGAGAAGAACATCTCTGATGTCGGCGGGATTATAGATCGATTAACCTGTTGTTAGTTTTCAGTGGATTTATAAATAATCAATTCATTCATCAATTTACTGGCGTTTCTTTGTTCCCGTTCGTTCTGTCCATCAGCCTACCTAGTTATTCCTTTTTCGTTTCTTTCTCCTATACATAAATATCTTCTTTACAAGCGGCTTCCATCTTTCCTTTTGTCATTCAATCATCGGATATCTCCCCATCCATCTAGATACCCATTAATCCTTTATTCTTTCTTCCTTCCCATTTATTTCCGTTAGCCAACGGAACAGTTCAACCCAAACGTTTTCTTTCATTTTCAGATGGAACAAGAGCGGCAGGCTGAAATAGACAGAGAAAACCGCGCTATTCTTGATAGGCTGGTCGATATTAAACACAAACCTGCAAGAGTTGATCACTGGAATTCATCATGGAAACCGAGGTATTGATTCAGAAGCATAAAAGAGCACTCAGACGTAAAACTTTTGTTCAGTTATAACCTATCCAACCATTTCTTCGCGACCTAATTGGATATAGCACACCACGCAGTTCGAATTTAAGAAGTATATTCGGACGAATACCCAGTCTGATTTGTTAGCCATTGCCCGTCAAAGTTGCATGGGCTAAGCAAACAACGCCATTTTGGTTGAACCTTTTCACTTTTTAAGTATTAAAGAGCAAAACTAAGCTACTGTGGATGACACTCGATCAAGCCAATAATGAGGAAGTTGGAAGCAAGGTTTGAATAGCGGAACCAAGGAACCACCGGAGACTATAAATTTGTTTGTTTTCTTGCACCCGATAAAAAGTTGTGGAAATTAATCGTCTTCTTGCGGCTTTGTTTCTTCGCCATTTGCTCAATTTCGGACAATTTGAAGGGGTTTGTTTACTAGTTAACATAAAATTATATCGTCAGATTTCAAGTACAACTGTAAGACTAATCGTTATGTGTTTTACTGAATATTGTTATATGACTGTCGAGAAACCTACAATCAACAATGTATACAAAAGCAAACAAGATTCTTTTTTGGAGCTCGGGGGAACCTTAACTTCAAACAACAGCTATCTGATAGCGGCGCCTGCCCCACTCCTCCTTACCGTCTACCCTACTGCACAAAGTGTTTTTGAGACTGGAGAATGGAGAGTTCTGGTTCTGACTAGCAATCCTCTAACCCTTTGGTGATTTGCTCAAGACGTTCTTTATAGGATGTCCAGTCTAATCTAAGACAATTGATCTGTCTGGTGCTTTTCTTTCTCAAGCAGGATAACTTCTGTGTTTATGGTAGAAAAACCATGAATTATTCTAGCTAAATGATGGTACTGTTGTTGCTACGTGATGTACTTACTCATGTTATCCGTTTGTTAGACGTCAACCTAACTGGGCAAGGCAGAGGGACTTAGAAAGAATCGAGAGCGAAAACAAGGTATCATGATTAGTTTCTATATTTATATACCGTGGCTAGACAGATTATCTCTTTTGGTGTTATGTAGGGACTGAGGAGGAGGCAAAAGTATATGCATTATTAAAAAAGCTCTGCACCGCAATTAAGAAAATGACTTGAAGAATCAGAACATCAGATCTTCAAGCCCCTGTCTTTTTTCGTGTTTTCAGTTCTCGTGACTGGTATGATCAATGTAGGCGGCGCAGTTGCTGAGCGGTTAGCGTGTTCGACTCGTCATCCTAGGACCCTAGAGTCGAGTTTGAGCCCCGGCCAGACCATTGTTCCGGTCGTCTCAAGCCTAATGTGCTTTTTGGCTAGATAAATGGCTTAGCTAGTATGTCGAGCTATATAAATTTTACCTGGATACAATTACTCGTTTACTAAAGTACTTACTACGAAACTAATTAAAGCAAAATTTTTCTGACAAAGGTCTAATACTCGACTGGCTTTTATCATTCAGCGCGACACGAAGAACATGATTATACATGGTACGAAAGCACTTGTTTTGCAGTTATTGCCTACTCGTTCCGTGTCATTTAATGGAAATTATTTCATTTGATTCCAGAAACAGACAGAGAGACTGCAGAACACAAAACCATACTACCACTCAGGGGACTGGGTAAGTCTGAATTCTCCACCTCTACAAACAGAAAACCTTTACGTTTCTGATCTCAATAGACAGACATTGCCATTGTGAGCAAGATTATAAGAGATTTCTAAACTTCAAGAACTGGGAAATCGTTAAGTATAGAGTAGTCAAAAACACAATATCTACTTGTTTACTTACCGTTTCTGTTCCTTTTTTGTACCTCCCCCACTCTTAAATTTGGTTTCAAGTATTTCATAGAGACGCCAAATGCAAAAGGCGAAGCGGCCATGATGGTGCCCTAAACAAAATAAATCATCAAAATTATTTTGTTCATGGGCATGCAAAGACATGCCGCTATGAAGTCAAGTGAAAACCAACAGTTTGTTTTTAGCCCGTATGCAGGTTTTGATTTGGTTTGTTGAAATATAAAAATAGCATAGATCTATTTTTTTCACCTTCCAACATACTCGTCCAAAAAAATTGGCTTAAATGCCCCAACTGGGACTCAAACCCACGTCTCCTGGTTACTAGTCAGGCGTGATAATCACTACACCACCGGTACGTATACATTTATTTGATTTGGTTTGTAAAACGAAGCTCTTCTTCTAATTTCAGGAAAAAGATTTTAAGAAGCATCTGTACTACAAGTCTATAGTGGAGAACACCACAAAAGATTATGACGATGCGCCGTCCACTTACAGATCCAAGGTATAACCTTATTTGTCATGGAAATAAACTGTTGACAGAGGGAACGTGTCAGAATAGAGTGTTATGAGTAAGGGTGGCCGAGCGATTTGCGCTCGTTGTACCTCCAATTAGGCTTTCCAAACGCAATCAAGGGATAGAGGCAATTAGGCGGGAAGACGCAAATCACTTCCCGCCCCTGTCCCCCATTCCTTGATCTTGCGTGGAGAGCCTGTTCGCAGGCTAGTGATTTTGACTCGGTTACTGAGTTTGTACCATAGAGTGAGATTTTTCAATCTTAAACTGAATTATTGTTTTTATCTGGTTACCCCGATTTTCTTTTTTACCAAATTTGATTCCTTTGACTAAAAGTTAAAAATGTTAATTCCGTTCCGTTCTTTTACAGATGAAAAGCCACTCTGTATATACGTAGAAGTTCCTCCTTTTCTTCTTCTTCTTCCTTTTCTCCCATTCTTCTTTTTCTCTTTCTTTTTCTTTTTCTCTCTCTTCTTCTTATTGTTACTGTTATTGTCATTATTATTGATACTATTACTATTTTTATCATATTATTGTTTATATTATCATTATTCATTACCGAGTTCTACGGTGTAAGTACATACACTGCAGTGCTTCTGATATTGGTTTGTTAATCCTGTCACAGAGTGATAAATATTCGGACGAGGATTTTGATTCTAACGACGAAGCAGAATACCAGAGTGACAAGAAGGTAAATAGAAAAAGATTGAAGGTTGTCGTATAACTTAAAAGGGATGTTGCCTAAATTTTAGATCAACCACACGTTATTTGAATTTACTGTGAAACTGTTTAATCGTTTTCGTCTGCACAGAATGAAGGTGACGCAGTGAAGGAAGAAGATAAAGAGAAAGAACAAAGCGATGAAAGAGAAAAGCGTGGCAGCGACAGTGAAGAAGAGCTTAAGTTGCCCCCAATAAAAGATTCCAAGAAGAATTCCAAAGAAAAAGAAAAGAAGAAGAAATCAGAGAGTTACAGCGAACAGTCAGCTATTATGGACGCAGAGGAGATTCGCTCTGCGATAGAAGGTGAGACCCGCATGACCTTGAAAGTAAGCAAATTTATATTTGAATCAAACATGGTGCTCTTAAACGAAATTAATTGTATGTGGGTACTCATTTTACCAACACCGGAAGGGTAGAAAGCTTAGCGAATTTTAGTGGTAAAGAAGGTCATTCAAATATCCAGCACTCTACCAGGCCGGAAATAGAACCTCCAGGAACCTATGGGTTGGGAGGCAGAGATCTTACAACTGCACCAACCTCTCCGATAGTGCCTCAGCATCTTCAAAATTCAGTTGAGTAACTCTATTTATGTATTTAAAATATAAAAGAGCGCTCAATTGACGAGTACATTTTTCTTCAGATGATGATAAGAACAATATCTTGGAGGTTTTGGCCAGAACAAGTGATAGCGAAAAACTAGAGAAACTTTGTGCGAAGTATAAAGATCTGTATAACACGGTAAGGAATACCTAATCGCTTTGTATGTCACTTTACTTTTGAACATATCCATAAGAAAATAAATACACGCCATTCAATAGTAGGTGCTTAGTTTAGCTGCCTCATCTGAAAGGCCAGTTGAATTATGACAATAGCTTAAATTCATGTCATGAATTTTTTGGAACATGCATAATATAACAATAACGATAATAAAAATGATAAAGATAATAATAATAATAGTAATAATAATAATAATAATAATAATGATAATAATAATAATAATGATAATAATTGTTATTATTATTCTACTTACACTCAGAAATCAAGAAAGAAAGATACTACATAAAGATTAGGTTATAAATTAATAAGTTAACAACCATTAGACAATAAATTTAAAGCTAGATAAGCTAAGGTAAGAAGTACAAAACATAAATACGTTAAAAGTAAGAACAACCGAGCATGCTAAGGAAACTGTGATATAGCTCAGTATAAAACCTAATAATGGAATAGTAATAATATGTCTAATGTTAGAACATTTTCTTTAAAAGGATATCATGGAAGACCTAAAACCTAAACTAGATGACGATACCCTAGAAGTCCTGGGCTCAATGGCTGATAGCTCAACAGCTGCACTCGACGATGCCAAGTTGTTGTACGAGGCAACAAAGGTAAGAACTATTTACTTATGATGCTGGAAGTGGAAGACCTCTATTCGATTCTCGGTGATTCCGATGTCTGTCTCAATCAACTTGTCCTGCTCTGTGTCGCTTTAGCCTTGGATACATGAAACTCGGAGCACTTGTATAGAAAAAAGGAGGTAGTTGAGACATAGAATCAAAGGAAATACCAGTTTCAGAAAAAAAGTTATTTTTTGCTGACGCTTTTCTTTTACGATTACCTCTACCTTTTTCGTTACCGTCGTCATGACCTATATCTTTGCCTTTGCGTTTATCTCTGACAGTGCCGGCTTTGCATTTAGCTTTACGGCCGCTACCTTTACTACAACTTTTGTGTTGTTTTTGTCTTTACCTTCACCTCGACTTGTTCCTTGACCTAATGGGCTAACACTCACTCATTCACTTAATCCTTTTCGTATCCTTGGACACAGAAGGCCTTAACCAGAGCCTACCACTGCTGTCTATCTCTTTCCTTCTTCCTCACCCTAGGTAACACTGTTTGCCCTCATCTCCTTTTCCATTGTCCGTCACCAAGTTTCTTTTGGTCTCCCGTCGACCTCATCCTAGATGGTTTCCAGTACATGGCAACTCTGGGGATGGCAGATGGCTCCATTCTGAGAACATGATTTATCCAGCGCCACCTTTTCTTTTTAACCCCGTAGCTGATGTTGTTGGTCAACATTATCTGGCGTAGTTCGACATTCGATATGGTGTTGGGCCAAAAAATGTCATAATGCGGCGTAGGCAACGATTTTGGAATGTGGCAAGTTTGTGACAGATGGCTTTTGTTGTCTTGTATCACACCCATTTAGTAAAGTAGCAAGGACATTGCTCTTGAAGAAGGGGAGTTTAGAGCTTGTTTAGTACTAATGTTGGATATTTTGGCGATTTTAGGGTCTTGGTACGGATGAAGATACTCTGATCAAGATTTTATGCACAAAAACGAATTCGGTGAGTAAGTACTATAGATAAGACTGTACACTGATACTCAAGAACCCACCTTGTCCAAACAAAACAAGTGTTTTATTTGATTGACAGGGTATGTCAAGCGTAGCCCCTGTTATTTCATTAGTTTCCGTACTAGTAATCAGAGGGTTGCGGGTTTGATTTCCATCAGTGACTCAGAAGTTTTTCTGATCACTCAAACCTGAGAAGCGGTTTCCTTCATTCTATACAAAACCAAGTTGCAAAACTTCTACATTTGCGTTATTTAAGGAACTTGAAAAATATTTTGCTTTTTTTCTGTAGCCATATACCAAACTGATAAACGTTTTGAAAGTGCCGTGTACTTAATTGTTTCTTTCTTAGTGGGTACCTTTTCCCTAAGCTGTGTTACCAAAAGGTTTTTCATACAACTGGATACCTTGTTATTCTGTAGAGTTATACATGCTATTGATTAAAACAAACACATATGGTTATCAAAAGGTAGTTAAAGTAATTGTAAATGAACATCGCTCATTTGGTAGTAGCGCTTTATCTGTTAGTGTTAACAATACTTTTAAACTCTGTGGTTCCTTTTCAGCAACTTGCCGAAATAAAGGAAGCGTACACTCAAAGTAGGTCTTGTTGCATGGTATTACTCGTGTATCTCTTTATCCACATTCTTAAGCATCCCTGCGGAAAAAAACTTTAGTCAAAATCTATAAGAGACTTTGTAGCAGTCTTAGCATGGGAACCGATTGTCGCTTCTTTCCACCTAAACATCTAATTTAAAGGAGAAAACCTGAGTTACTTTGTATCTTGTGTGTTAGCAAGTTGCGTTCTATGTGCCAATCATCTGCATACAGAAGCAATAATTCTGACATGCTGCAAAAAGCTTGCGACGATCCCCAGCCAGTTTATATCGACGCCTAACTTACATAACTAATCACCATAGTGATAAGAAAATGAGAATTGTTCAAGAAAGGCAAACTATTGAAGATAAAAGCTAAGATTCTCCTAAATTGCTTGCAATATATTATATTTGTATACAAATAATATTTAGTTATCACTGATTGATCAACTGTTTGGACATTATGACAGACACTCACACAATGTTAACTTAAAAAGGCAACTTAGAAAGCAACTTAAAAATTCAAAAAATGATTGATTACCAAGAGTGTTTAGAGCACCGAACATGACTGACAACCTTACCTATTTACTTTTGCAGAATATGGCCATCCGTTGGAAGAAGATGTAAAAAGTGACACAAGTGGAGATATACAAAAACTTTTTCTGGAATTATGCAAAGTAAGTTCTAGAGTGGCTGAGAATTGCCCACCTTTGGTCTACTATATTTTTGATGACTCCCAGTGTTGTTGCAACGTTTTTCTTTTATATCTGTTAGGTGTCTGAATGCAAGAAGAGAAAGATGAAGGATTGTCATTTTAGTTTCTTAGCATTAATGTAAACTGTTCGTTAGTATATGAGAAAGTTATATCATTGAACCGAATTTTAAAACGCTTAGGGAAAAAGAGATGAAACCGACAAAGCTGACAAGAAGTTGGCGCAACAAGATGCCGTGGAGCTAAGTGAGGCAAGGAAACTTAGTACTTCAGGAGTGCTTAACTCAGACTAGGGAGGGAATAAAGCAATACCTTTACTCAGAGGGGCTGGATGATTTCAACATCCTTCCAGCTAGGGGAATTATTGTGATGGCACGCTACTTTAGGGGGATCGATTCTCCTTCAATCATAGGAATCAACGTAATTTTACTCTTCCTGGGGGGACGGGGGCGGTGTAGTTTATTTTCTCAAGAGGAATGTTGCCACCACCCCCTTGCAGGAGGAACGATGTGATCTCTCCCCTAACTGGGGTGAGCGCGATAACCCTCCACAAGATGAATACCATCTCCTACTTAGGGGAGTTGATTGCTTCTTTAGAGAATCTTCGGTATTATCTTTCCCGAGGGCCTCTCCCTCAGGTGAATGGTGTTGTCACCTTTTGCAGAAAAATACTCGTAATCTGCAGCTTTTTCAGTTCGGAATGTCGTTAAGTTTCAAATCTTATTACAAATCAAACGCTTTAGTAGACTAACGATACGCGCAATACTTAGTTTTCTCGGTTACATTTGAAATTGAGGCGAAACATCACTTCATTAAGCAACATATTTGATGCTGCTTATGTCATCCTCCAAATATTAAGGTTATTGTTTACGAAGAAAGAACAATATTTAACTCCGGAAAGAATATTCTAGTTTATTCTGATATTTCCTTTCGTCTCAGGCGGGTCCTAAAAGCTGGGGAACTGACGAGGGAAAGTTCATTACAATATTCACTCAGAGGAGCCATGCCCAACTCACTGCAACTATCTCTGAATACAAGAAGGTAATCGAGAGTCAATTTGGAAACCTTTGTACTCAACGACGTAAAGCTCCAATCATTTGAAAATTTCGAGGAACCTTATCAATACTGTACATAGTCAGCACTGTTAATGTGCTTTTACGCACCTTAAGCAAGTAGCAGCTGGAGGTAACTGGCTTGTGATACTTGAGGCAGCGTAGCTTATTGGTTAGGGTACTGGATCTGCGCGTGGTTTTCCAGAGTTCGAATCCTACTCTAATCACTTGCTGGAATTGGCTGTGGTGATCTCAGAGTCAAATCACCACGCTTGTAGATAGCAAACTGGTCTGCTTCTATCCAGTTGGGATTCTTAACTGTAATTGTGTTTGTTCGAGAAGTTTAATCAAGACACCGAAAAACCCCTTGAAGGAAGTTCTCATGACATATTTATTTGTTTATATTTCTCTAATTTGTAACTATAATCAACTGTTCAACTATTCTTATCTTTTCAGTTGGCAAAAACTGAAATTGAAGAAAGTATTGACAATGAAATGGATGGAGATCTACAAAAAGCATTTCTAACTATAGGTATTTGAATTTAGCTCTTTAGCAAATTGCAGAACCAACTGTGTAGTCCGAAATTTCATTGTTATGTTACTTTGCGCAAATACTTCATCGATCAGCAATTTCTTGCCGATACTTTGTCACAAAAACTCTTAAGTTTCTAACTTGATGAAATATAAATAATGAACCTTTTATGAGTGCATCTGCGATGATTGGACACATTTAACAGGTTTTAACAGCTGGTTTGGATTCAATTATTCTCTCAAAGACGGGCAAAATAAATTGTCACCTTAGAGGGTTTCATCGACTGGCTCAAGAGATAAAACAATTTTAAAACACTTTTTTTACTTTCCAAGACGAGCAAAATAAATGATCATTTTATATGGTTGTAACCAAGTACTTTTGAGTTTAATGCCAGTCACAGATTAATAGTTTTGCCATCACAAAAGTTTTTTGAGCAATAATAAAACCGTAAAAAAAATTTTTATCAAGAAATGGTCGTGTAAGTGTTGCGTCAGTCAATTTTTGAATTCCTTGTTTTAAAGAAAAAAACTATAGTAGCCACTGCCTAAAAGCTTAGTAATCAGTAGTGAGGCGCATTTCCTTAATGCGTATTTAAACAGGTGGGACTAAGGCTTTAGGCACGCAAGTGCAGTGCCTATGTTTCTAGGTTTTCAGCTCATAATGATGCACTTACACTCGACTTCATACTTTCTGTAGTTAAATGTATAAAGGACCCGAGAAGTTTGCAAAGCGAGCAGTTGCATAGCGCCATTGATTCTGGAGACACAAAGGCTGTTGCTAAGACCATCCTTTCTAAAAACAAGGTAAACATTTTGTACTTATTTTCTGTTTCTTTTTTATCTTTATCATCCTAAGCACAATCGTCGTCATTACTGTCATCTTCATCAGCATCATCATCACCATCACCATCGTAATTGCTACGACCACAATTGCCATCATCGTTATCACCATCATCATCATCATTATCACAATCTGCACCTTTATTACAATCACCATTCTCACGATTGTCATCATAAGCACCATCATCACCACAATCATCATCACCATCACAACCATCATCACATCTACCATCATCATCACAATCATCACCATTACCATCATCATCACCCTCATTATCATCATCATCATCATCACAATCTGCACCTTTTTTGCAATGACCATCCTCATAATTGTCATCATAAGCACCATCATCACCACAATCATCATCACTATCACCACCATCACCACCACCATCATCATCATCATCAAAATAACCATAACAATCATCATCACAATTACCTTGATAACCATTAACTTCTTTTGTATGTGCTGCAACTCTTTAACATAACCCTTGCTCATGTCATTCGGTTCTTTGGAGTTTTTAACTAACCTTTTCCCTTTTCCATACCATAAGTTATGTGTCTTTTATTTTCCAGGCACAGTTGAACCAGCTCACCAGTGTGTACAAGAAGGCCCACAAAACCAACCTTGTTGATGATGTTGAGAAAAAATGCAGCGGAGACCTGAAAGCATTACTTCAAGCCAAACTCGGAAAAAAGGGTAAAACCTTTTGCTGCTCCGAAAAACTGATAAAGCATTAGAGCACAACAGCACGTATTTAGTTTTTATGCCTTCTGGTATGCAAACATACTCATATAAGGTAAACAGACTAGCTTAGGGTGCTTAGAAACTCTCAAAGCAAGGGTAGTTTAAAGAGCTAATTTCTCTGCAGAAGAAATTAGGAAAAAAAAGTTAAACGAAGGCATGAGTTGGGGTATGCAATCAATTGCTATGAAACTTGGGATGTGTAATAAGTGTGAAAATACTTCAATTAGTGTAGTCACGTTGCACCTAATTGTTTTCCATGGCAACTGTAGCACAGAAACAATATTTCCAAGTGTAAAATCGTGTTCTTCAAGAATATTCATCCAATCGACATGAAACCGATGTAAAACCTTTGCACTTGTAGTTAATATGTATAAGTTTTCAATTATCTTTCAACTAATTTAAACTACGTGATCAATAATTAGTTTCCATGGTAACGACAACAAAGAAATGTCAAAACTGCAAAACTGTCGACACCAAAATGTTGCAAACGGTTAAGAACAATGACATTTCGCTTAAAATTGAGGGGGGAGGGGGCAAAAATGTTTTATCTTTTATCAATAGTTTAGGCAAAGATTTTTGGCACATGAACACACCAGACTGTCCAAATTTATATTCCTCGTGAATTTTTCATGTGTAATTAACGTTCAGTTTCGTTTGCAGGACAAGAAAATGAAAAGCAACAAAAAAAGGTGGGTCCATTGCGCATGCTTCACACTGTTTTGCTTTACATATACAGTGGGCAAATTGTACTTGTTGGTCTAATGTAATTGAAAAAGGATACACATACCAATATTGGCATGTAAGTCAACTTTGATTGTGCAGTTATCTTTTAGAATGAGATGTAAACTGATGGCCTTTTAGTCAAATTAGGAATATTTAGCTCTAAGCACAGCAAAATCTTTTTGAAAGATGAGTTGTCAGAGGTGATTTACCGGTGTTGTTGTTTGAACTTCATCCAGGGAAAAGCGCAAGACAACAAAAGAAAAGGTAAAGAAGAAGGCTTAAAGCTTCCACCAATTCATAAGAATGAGCAAGAAAAGAAACAACCAAAAGATACCAAGAAAGATGACAAAAACAAATCAAAAATCACTAAAAAGGAAGAGAAGAAAGGAGAGGACGCTGTTACGAAAGAACGAGATAAAACCAAAGGAAATAATGCTAAGAGCAAAACACAAACTCAGAAAGAGAAGGAAAAAGCAAAGAAAAAAGGGAAAGAAAATGAGTACACAGACGAAGATGCGACGAAAGATAGCGACGAACTTCAAAAGGCCATTGAAGGTAGAAAACAAATTAGACTCTAATTTGTACAGATTGCATTCTAGAAATACATTTATACATATGCTGTTTTTATGGCAAAACAGTAATTATTTCGCCTTACATAATCATTTTGACTGAGATTTAGGTCGGGAAATCGATAACACGTATAATTCTTTGTGGTTCTGTCTTTCGTAATGCAAGGGGATTACTGAGATCACCTTCAAGTTACTCAATGCCCAAATAACGAGGTGAGTCTTTTGCTATGTTGTCTGTGGCCCAA
>JAOBRD020418633.1:0-18952 GCA_027575215.2 Hydrozoanthus sils | reverse complement strand
TCAGGGCACTCACAACGATAGCTTCCAATCTCATCAAAACATGTCGCATTGTTCATACAAGGATTTGAAGCACACTCAATTATTTCAATTTGGCAGAAATTACCAGTGTAGCCCTTCGGGCAAATACATGTGTAGTTGCTAATACCATCAACGCACGTCGCGTTGTTTGCACAAGGACTGCAAGCGCAGTCGTCAATAATGGTTGAACAATTCTTGTCCGAAGAACTTTAAAACACGAACAAATGCATAAAATATTGCTATACCAACGATTTGAATAATTATATGTGTAAACCAGGTATGGTGTTCCTTATTTTTCTAACCCTTTCAGTCCCATCTATGTTGGTGAATTCCCCCAACTAGAGCTCATAGTTTTTTCATGGAACTAGTTAGGGAAAATTTCATCAATCGTTTCTAAATGTTATAACTATAACTGTTTTTAAATATTTTTCGTGATAAAAGCAATTGTCTGTTAAAAAAAGACTTAATTTCAAAAACATCTTTTATCATTAAGTGCTGTCATTATCAAAGAAAAACAAATCAGGCTTTCATTTCAGGATTGGCAGACTGAAAAATTTCAATACGGTGGCGGTAACTGAGAGCTATAGCGATATGTTACATGACCGGAATATTGCCTGGTTTAGGGACAATCAAAATGTTGTGTCAGTTGTAAACAAAGGCAGCAAAACTAAGGAGTTACAAGCTCTGGCCCTTAAGATTTTTAGTTTATGCGTAAAAAATGGTTTTTCGTTAGAAATTAAATGGATTCCTAGAGATTTAACTGTGGATGCTGATTAACTTAGCAAAATGATCGATTTTGATTATTATTGTTTGAACGATACAATATTATCCGCGCTTTTAACAAAACATTATATATATTCTGAAAGGTAAAAGAACAAAGTTTTGGTCTCTGCGTTTATTTTTCACAGTTTTTGTTATTCGAAAACAAGAAAGAACCGTGTTTCTGGAAAACTACACGTTTTTCCCGGAGTGTATTCTCCTGCCTGTTTTTTGTTGCAATTTGTTTACCACACGTTGAGGTTAAAAACCGTGTCTAAAGTTTATTTTCTATTAATTTGTTTATGCTAAGATTTTGTGAAGTTTGACTTTTGAAATCTAGCTTATTTTTCAAAATAAACCGTTCTAAGGCTCTAGAAGCAAACGGTTTAAAGAAAAACTGAGATACGGTTATAGACTTGAGGTATTTTTCTAACACTGTTCCAAAATTCTGTCGAATTGATAAAATACTTACGGAGAATAAGCTTCTTGAAATCACAACTTTTTGCTGAAAATCGAATTCGAAAAAAAAATCGAGTTTTCTATCCAGCAGAACTGTTTACTCTGTTTGCATAGAGGTTTTCGTGGTTCACACCTTCATCACCTTGTGGCCAATAATCGTTTGGCAAGTAATTGGAGCTAGCTGAATATATGTCAAACTATCTAAAAATACTTTCGCGGTTGTAACGTTACAACATGGCATAAAGTACTTTACCCGTACGAGGAATAAAAGTGTTGGTCTTTATGTTTCTGTGTGCAACTTTGAAATACGCCAAATTCTAAATCTAAATGCCAAAGCAAAAATAATACAAACACTCGAAGAACGATGTTGTCGCTCGGTACATATACGTTATACAGCAACAACTTGGGTTTTATACGGGAGTGTGGAAATCGCGGAGTATGTGGCTTAAATTTTTAAAAGGTATGGACTTTGTATGTATAACATTCTAACCGACTAAGTTATTTTTTTTGACAGGAAAAAATCGTAGTTAAGACGGAAACATCATTTGCGGAGGGACTCGCGATGAGCACAAGTATACGGGCAAAGAGAAGCCAAACACCGCGGCGAAATTGCTATGTGCATTATTGTAGCTGCTCTAAGTACTGCAGACACTGTCAACGCTTTCACACCTTATCTCAGTTGGCCAAATTACGTTTTTCGCTGTATTAAACTCAAAAACTAAATTACATTTTAACATGGAGTTTTCGAATATCGAAAGATATTTCCGAACAGTTCCACATACTCAAAAATAAAAAAATGTGATATTCGAAAAAAATTATTTGTCAAAAAGCCTCCTGTGTATCCTTAAATTCAGGTCCACATACGGTTGATAGGTTCGCTTGTCATTATAATAAGAATTACTAATGAGATTTATTTCTAGATTTTATCAACCAGGTGTTGAGGCTGTGATGCATTCCTACAAGATTGGGAATAAGAGAATAGATGGCTATTGCCACCTGTTTGCTTGATTTCCAGAGTGATCTCTCACAAGAAAACTTGCAAAGCAAAAGGAACTTTTGTGATCCCCGTGTGGAAATTGTGTCATTTTTGGACATTGTTGGGTAATGACGGAATGGATTGGAATTCAGCAAAACATTGGCTTTTTGGTACTAAGGCTTTGACCTTTGAAATAGTCGCTTTGTGCATTGATTTTTCAATCCCTTCAAGAGTGCGCTCGGAGGTTTTTTTGCATTGAATGAAATTGTTGCAGGGTTCTGTTGTAACACGTTGATAAAATTATCCAGTAAGCTTGATACGAGTAATTTGAACAAAATCATTTAATGGTAATTGGATTTCAGTTTAAGTTAAGACTAGTGACAGATATCCAGTTTTTGTCACAATTCACATGCATTATAAATTGTGAAGAAGATATTCTATGGAAAAGTCGCAGTATACGTTCTATTGAAACGTTGCTAACGATCGCATTCTTCAAAATATGTGGATGTGTTATTTCGAATTGTTGAAGTATTCATTCATTTTTAACATGTATTGAGAGTCGATAAAACTCTTTAGAAAAAACATATAAAAAATTATTGTCACAACAACTGAATTTTTATATGGAAGAAGACATTCTATGGAATGTCAGAGTAAACGTTTGATTGTAACCCAATATGATTAACATTCTTTGTAATGTGTCGATGAGTTCTTTGGAATTGTGAAAGCAATTCAGTTCGATTGTAACTTGTATTAGAGAGTCGATAAAATTTTTTGTGAAAAGTTACTGAGTAAATTTATTGTCACCACACCCACATGATTGATTGAGGCGATAAAAATGTTACGGGAACAATCAAACAAATAATTTTAATAAATGTTCGCGGTTTATGTCAAGCCAATGTTTCCGCACTCTCAGATTCTTCATTTCTTTCAGATGTGTTCTAGCATGGTATTTAGGCTGAGGCCAGTTCTCTCAAGGACCCTGATTTGATAAGATTAACAAGTAACCTGCAGCTAACAGTCATTTCCGCACGGACCATTGGTACAGCTGGGGATATGACATGCCTTTAGGAGAAGGAAGGAATTCGAGAGACATATATTAATTAAGCTCACTATTAACCGATATGTTGGTTTTCCAACCGTTTAACGTCACAAAGCCGGAAGTCACGTGACAAATGCAGTATTTGGCCGAGCAATAAAAAAAACCCAACAATCAGCGCATAAATGAACAACGTCAAACAACTTTGCGACTTTTCATGGGAATTTCCTAAAATGTAGGATTTGTGTTCATATAATGGCAATATTTTAACTATCAAAAAATTATTTACGTGCCACAGGCAATTAATCAATGGCAGCAATATTTGATATGGAACAAGTCATCGTCCCTGATCACTGAGTTAGTATAGGTAATCGCATGGGGCCGAGTAAAATTAAGGAATAATTTCACGAGAGATTTCAATTTTTCCAAAATTGCCCGAATCGCAATTTGGAAAAAATTGAAAACACAACTGATATTAATTCTAAGTTTCACCAGGAACCAGGCGATTACATATTTATGACATCGAGGGCAAAATTCTTCATTCTCCGCTGGATCCCACGAGAAAGCGTTGCATAACTTAACGGCACATTTCTCCCAAATGAAACAAAATCTTTGCAACCTCTGAAAACATTCGGACATTTTCGGAAGAGGTTTGAAATCGTTTTTAAGGCATTTTTATGATTTTAAAAAAAAATCGGAAAATCTTCGGAGGTGTTCGGAAACGTTAAGAAATCTTCAGAAAATTTCGAAAATCTTCAGAAAATGTTTCTAAAGCATTTTTGATACTTTTTGAAATCTTTGGAAATTTTCGGAAGTGTACCAGCGACCAACCAGCGCTAAGTAATTTTGCCCTGAATTAAGAGAAAATACCCCTGCTGTTATCCAGTCAGCTCGAAGTAATTTTGCTCTCTATGTTATAATTAACAATTATTCCACGAACGTGCGTTGGATATGAGGTGATAGATAGCCGACGAGGCGCGAAGCGCCAAGTTGGATATTTCACCTCATATCCAACAAGCGTGAGTGGAATAATTGTTTTATTATAAACAAACAACTGGATATATGAATCAAACATTCTGCAGAAACTTTTATTTTCCAACATGGCAACAACTAATTGGGTTTTTTTTCCGGACTTTGAAACATACAGTGATTTATGCATGAGTGAACTCGCGTCGCGCATGTACAAAACTTGTCAATGGAAGTTGAAGATAGCGAGCGGCTAAACATGAACGTGAAAAGTTTTAAAAAGCTTCAAAAATACAGTCGAAATGATCACTGTCCAAAACGAAACTTCAAAATTAAGCTATTCGCCATTGTGACTATAATGGTGGTAAATATTTACGGTGCAGCCGTAGAAGTTGTTTCCGGCGGGGAAATGGCCACTGGCGCTCGGCCGCCATGTGCTGTGAAGTTGGATCCAAGAGATGGCTGACTTTGTTGTTGCACAACCACTGCCCTCCTTACGGGCCTTGCTAAACTGTCGGAGATTTCCTCTTCAGGAACAACTGCACTTGTTTGTGGATGAGGAACTTCAGGTGCCAGGAAAGCACGCAACAAATCTGACATTCGCTGCTGTTGTCGTAAAGACGGCCTCTCCTTGTAGGATCTTATTGATTTTCGGTCGTTTCTGCAGACAATTTGAAGCTTCCAATTGACAAAACAGTTCCAGACAAAACGAAGGCAGCAACGAAATACGGTGTGAAAATTTGAAAGGTAAGAAAAAACAATATATTTGTCTTTGAAGCATCGATTTAACACATTTACTCGACAGACTGCCGAGTTCTTCTGCATGCAGAAGCTGTTTACATCAGTCAACATTGTTTGAAGAAATTTTTAACTGAAACTTTATTTATTACAAATTGTTGTGCTTCTGTTGTTTATTCTATGGAGATTTCAACAAAAACGGTTTGAATTCTCGCTTGTCAATTCTATCGGCTGAACATATTTGAAGCACGATTTAACACATAACATTTGACTTCGTCAACAGATTGACGAGCACATCTACATGCGAAAACTGCAGTTTGTATCGACATTAGCTGTTTAAAGAAATTAAAACTTTGAAACCTTGACAAATCACGAGTTTTCCGCCATTGTTTTGATTTTTTTCGGGCAAGAAAAATTGTTTTCCATATATGGTCAAAAGCATGTGTATGAGATATTATACAGTGAGTAGGGAACCAATCAAATCGCTTAAAATTCAATATCCAGTTGTTTGTTTATAATAACTACAATTATACTTAAAGTTTTTTCATATACCATATACCAAAAAATTAAACCAAACATTCTATAACCGGTTATAAATAATGGGCTTCTGTCAGCAAAACAATTAGAAACATTTGAATTCCAAATTGAACGGTTTTTTACCAATTTTATTAGTAATAATGGAAAATGCTAAATAGATGACCTACTTGCGTATGTTTTCTTAGCGTGGACATGTAATAAGTAAAAAAACTGCTATTTTTTAATATTTTGGAACTTTCATTGTCATATTTTGAATCAAAATGTCTTTGCTCAGCCTTTTTTTCATTCTGTATGGTTGTCACATCTCTTCCTCTTGTTCCCTCAAGTGCAAAGAAGAACCGAATATATTGATTGAAATGCTTTCAAATAAGGCTTTTCAAACTTAAATCATTGTTTCTATTTTAGAAAAAATAGAACTAATTCTGACAAATTTCTTCGAAATTCAGCCCAAAATCAATGATAAACGAAACGTTCAAAGATTGGACACAAAATAGGGCTTTTCCGTTGCTTGCCAGGAATTTTGACCGATTCAATTAGAAACGGATTACATTTTGCTTAAAATGGCTCAGCAAAATAAGGCAAATTTTTGCAAACTCCTTCCAAGTCGTATTTTTGGATGAAAAACAGTTGAGTTACCGCTGATTGAGATTTTTTGTATTCATTTTCTAACTTTATAAATTTGGTTTTCAAGTTCACCTTCCTTGATTGGAAATCATGTTTTGTTAAAAAAGCAAGCTAAAATTCAGCAGTGCTGAATTTTTCGGCGCAAAATATCACCAAATCCTGCTGAGTTTAGCCGAGACCAACTGAAAATTTAAAGTAGATTTTTCCTAGTGGTCCAAAATATCAACAAAACAAATAAAGTGAAAAGTGAAAACAAAATTCGGTAAAAAGTATCCTTTGTATTCTTAAATCTTTAGAAGTACCAACTGGTGGATGTATCAACGAATCATGCATCGCCGAAAGAGCCGTTATATGTAAATAACGTTCTACTGTATTTACCATGTTTATTTTATTTTGTGTTTGCAATTTAAGGTTGATGCTGACGGTCAAGAGGTATAAATGTGTTTGGACGAAAGCTCTGCGTTTACTATTAAAGTTGTATTTTAATCTACTTAGGTAACTGGAACTCACTGGATATAGCTATACCAAATGCGAGTTTCGTTCTGTTTATATTGAGTTGTAATTCCTACGGCAGGTTTCACGGCCATTTTTATCCTCATTCAGTCATTGTATTGTTTATACCGAACACTAGTTCCCAGAAATTTCCTAGACAGGCTTCTCGACAGTTTATCTAAGTTCGTTGTACTGTTTCGATCAAGAGGTGTGTGTGTTCTTGGACGAAAGCTCTATTGCCATGATATTCTAATTATTAAAAAAAACTAAATTAATGCAAATTCGCCACAAGATGTGTTTTTGGTTAAACATAGCTAACTTACTTCCAAATTGAGTTGCATATACCTTTTAACAACAGGTAGTCTTCTCAGCATCCTGTGACAGTAAAATTTGTTCTTTCAAAAACGGTAAGAATTAATGATGTTTGTTGTTTTTTAAGATTAAGTTAAAACAATAGAATATTTGTCCTCAGGGCAAAGTTTTTCAGTTTTTCAAAAATTTTTGTCCACAGTTTTCAATAACTGAATATCTAGTTTTGAATCTAAACGTGTTGACTGTTTTTGGCGATGAAAATTCAGCATTGCTGAATTTTGGTCTCGGCTATGTTTAGCAGGATTTGGTGATTTTTTGCGCTGAAAAATTCAGCACTGCTGAATTTTGGTCTCAGCTAAATACATCAGGATTTGGTGATTTTTTGCGCTGAAACATTCAGCACTGATGAATTTTGGTCTCGGCTATATATTTAGCAGGATTTGGTGGTTTTTAGAAAAGAAACATTCAAAAGCCCTATATTCATTGCATCAATTGATGTTTATTTTTTAGTAAGAAAGATTTACCTGTAGATATTGTTTTTCTGAGCTCTTTCAGTTTCTCAGCAGATTTCATAAGAAATAACGTAGCCATCCAAAATTTCAGCAGAAATTAAAGTAATTTGTATGCTATCGTAAAAATTTGACAGAAAGTAACATATATTTTGAAGTTGTGTTTTACGTTTGCAAAATTTGTTAGTTTTCTGCTGAATTTGCTAAAATGGAAAAACTGATTTTAGTTGGAAAGTCTTAAAAACCTATACTGACCGAGTTTAACTGAATAACACCGTTCGAATAACGTTAGAGAAAGTAATCATTCTAACTGTACGGTTTTTTTAACAGTCTAAAGAAACTTAACAGCATTTGAAATAGAAAACACCGTTAAGAACAACTAATATTGCTTGTGAGAAATTTAACAGTTCGTGACTTCTTTCGACATCGAAACCTTTCAGTTTGTTTTCCAGTCGAGGTTTCTAACTCAAAATATTATCTAGTTAAAAGAAATTATATTAACGATTATCAACAGTTACACCAACGAATAAGAAGCGAAGCAAAGCAAAATGGATCAAAACGGCTTGAGATTGTGATGGAACAAATTCGCCAAAAATGCAGATATTGTTACAGCACAAGTAGTTATAATTTTGTGGTTTCTGTTTTTGTAAACTCATAAACGACTGCATATGCATTGCTCTAGGATCTAGGACCAACCTACTAAAGCTATCAAAATAAAATTTGAATTTTTTAGCCATATACTTTCTTGAGAAAGAAAATATTCGAGACCCCAGTTAAGCCGTCCATCAAAATAATATACTCAAAAAAAGGGCAACTCAGGTAAACTAAGAGAATATTGTTGATTTACTAAAAGTGTTGAATTAAGTTGCTATACGATGCTACGAGGAGGATTTAAGTCCTGTAAAAAAAACCCGATTACCTCATTAACTCGGTCGTAAAACCTGTAAGAGCACGGACCACCCTTGAGTACATAGATACTGAACCAAAAAAATCTAAAGTCTAAACAATGTGTACACGAGATAGGTATGAAACGCCATAACCGAGACAACTAACGTGCAAATAAAAAAAAATTAAAAGATTTGCACATAAAAAGAAATGCATTCAGAATGCGGTGATATAGAATATACAACTATCAGAGATAAACGAAAAAAATAGCCTAAAGTGTAAACTGTCACTTTTGGTAAGCTAGAGCAAAAACTGGCGACATGTCTTGCGAAAGAGTTTAATAAATGGGTAGCGAATATGTCTCATTGAAGACTGGATGATTCCTGGAGGCATTTAACCCTTTCAGCCTCCAAACACAAAATCTGTCGTGTTGTGAAGAAAAATTCTAGGAATCTTAGCTTTTGTACGCTCATTTGGGAGAGTTCGCTCACCATCTTCATTAGTTTATCGTGTTTTATAAAACACCATTTTCTCATTTCGAAATAACTTATTTTGCATAGGCCGTTATCATTGTTTACATCATTCAAAGAAAAAAAGCCGAAAGTTCGATATTGTAGCGCAGTTAGTAATCCGTCAAAGATAGATAGAGTGCATGTTCACAGTTTTGGTGTAACATTTATACTTAGGTGCGGTACCAACAATACTAATCTCGCCCTAACAAAATCAAATGCTGGCTAAATTCCGCTAAGGAAACAAAGGATAGAAAAGAGGGTGAACTTTTCAGTCACGTCTGCTACCTGAAAATACCAACCGTTATCGAAAAACTGAAAGAAGAGAATGGTTAACGCGAAGGCGTTCCATTAGAGACTAAGGAATCTTTGGTTGGGACGAGGAAAAGCACAACAGTCATTTAAAACAACAGCACTTTGCATAAAACAAGAGCGTTAAGAAACACGCTAAAAGTTGAAGATATTGGGCAAAGCATGTGTTCCCATAAACACAAGCTTATCAAATAAATCAGTATATTGGCAACAACTGCAAAGTTTTGAAGCGGGAATTGACTTCTGGTCCTTTGAGACAGTTTTGAAGAAGTTAGCATTACTTGAGCACAATCTATCATTTATCAAGATTCACTGAAAATGTTTTAAAGTCCATCTGAACAAACTTGGAAACGTGACACAAAAGTAAAAGCAGTTTGTTTTCCCTGAAAACTTTATTTGTTATTCAAATACAAAAACGATGACAAGTATATATTAACTTCTACGACAAAATTGCTAATACTATCAACACACGTTGCGTTGTTTGTACAAGGACTGCAAGCGCAGTCGTCAATATTGGTTGAACAATTCTTGTCCGAAAAACCTTTAAAACACAAACAAATGCATAAAATAGGGTTATACCAACGATTTGAAGTATTATACATGTAAACCAGGTATGATGTTTCTTATTTTTCTAACTTTTTTAGTTCCATCGACATTGGCGAATTCCACCAACTGGAGCCCATAGTCTTGCCACAAACAAGAACAAATTATGGCATCTTCAACATAAGATTTTTTGGTCCTAAACTTTGGAATTCTATTGAAGAATCCATAAAATCATCTAATATTTTTTCATTCAAAAAGAAATATAAAGAACTGCTAATTTTGGCCTATTAATAGATTCGGGTTTTTTTTTCCTTCCGTATTTTTTTTGACCCGTTGCTTGCTCCTCCTGCGTCTTCTTTTTTCTTTTTCATATTTTGAGTGCCTGATCTGATAAGTTGTATGCCTGTATTCATTGTACATTTATCTTGCACTTTTATGATTTTACAAGTTACTTATAATATTACAGGTAGGGGTCTTTCTCTAACAATTAAGACTTCTGCCTGTAGACTTTATCACCGCTAATCACATTCTGACCCTTACTTATGGTATTTTCTTTTCTGTAAAGGCCACCTGTTTCCAACTAGCCCTTATGGTTGTCACAGGTGGCCTGCACTCACTTTCCGTTTAATTATTAGGTGTACAAATTTGAATAACTGTAACCTAAAGTGCAAATAAAATGCTTGTTGTTTTTTTTCATGGAACTAGATAGGCAAAATTTCATTAATCGTTTCTAAATGTTATAACTATAATTGTTTTTACATATTTGTCGGGATAATTAACAATTATCCCCCAAAGTGGAGGTGACTAGCGGTGGACAGCACTTTTGAAAATATTTAATTTCAAAAAATTTATGAAAATTCACAAATTAAGATGAAAGACTATTTGTTATAAGGTCTGCCATCCTGTTTTCTTGTCGACACTTGGGACCTAAAATTTCTCGAGGCACTTTTCCGGTTTAGTTTGAGTCATTTGTTTCGATAGCCGTTACTAACTCAATGCAAAAAGCTGTGCTGTTGATATTAAACGAAGAAAATTTACCATTAAACACTGAAACACCAAATTCTGTCGCTTTCTTTGTGTTTAAAGGGGTTCTTTCCTCGTTTCTTTTAAGAATTTCTTCTTCGAAACTTAAGCAAAACGGGGATTCATTTTTTCACGGCTGAGTGACCAAGGTAAATAGTGAGTATTTATTCACTGAAGTGGTGGTGAATATACTTACGATAGCATATACCCAACCAGCGAATCAGTGAGAAATTGCTTTTTTTCAAAAAAAGATGAATAAATAAAAAAAATTGTTTTTACCACGCTACCGCGAGCATATTGCAAGACGCGCAAGACTGAGGCCAAGAACGAGATCAACATGTTGTCAACTTTGCTCGCTGCTGTGTTCAAACTTAGGATTTTCAGAGTTTGATATTTGCAAAACTATGTTCGGCGTGTTCTGACAAACGGTAAACAAAGAGCCAAAATCAAGTTAGAGTCAGACTTTACCTATCGCTTGTGGGGCCAGAGTTATAGCTGAAGTTGAACTGACAGTTTAGAAGATAATTTTAAAACGTGCCGGTGCCGCCATGAATGAGACCACGAGGAAGCTTGATTGCCATCATTCACTCCCAAAGCAAGTTCTGTCGTTTTACATGCATATACTTCTTCATAAATGTGTGCTTCGCCCGTCCCCGATGGCCAAGTAACAGGGATTTCATGAACCAAGATGTTTGCTGCAGTTGTTGGGTTGACATCTACCAAGCTCACAGGCTTCGTCTGAGTATAAATCCATTGTGAGCAGCTTTTTATGAACTGTTGGTGCAATGTCAACCTTTTTGCTCAGGGTTGTAACAAGACAGTTGAAAGTCTTGTTCGACGAGTTTTTAAAAGTATGGGCTTCCCATTATGCCGTAAGTGTTTTTTTTTTGTGATAATAAATTGTGCCGCCATTTAAGGCTCTGGCTTTGGCCTTTCTAGTAGAATTTAGTTCTGTAGAGCTGTGGACAAAAATAAAAGAATAGAATAAAACTCTTGCAAAGTTTTGTTGAGTTCGCTCTTGGACATTTCTTCTATTTCTGTTAATAACCCACCTTGCTGTTAAATTCACCCTACAAAACGAACTGTTTTTGTATTTCTATGTATCTTGGTGTCGGTATTTTTTGTAATTAGATACACATGAAGATTGTAAACGCTTCATGTCGCCGCACCGGCAACTCAGTTGTGACACTGAATTATTAAATTATTAAAATTTTGCTCGAAACACATTACAACCAAACTCTACATATGGATTTTTTGTGTTATCAGGAACAGCTGCATCACTTATTTAAAAAATTTCAGCTTCGCTGACATGTTTCAGAAATCGCGACGCCATGTTGTTTTTCTCGATCGCTATAAGTGAATATCCTGGATATTCACTGATTAAGGAACCAATCAGAGCGCGCGAAAAAACACTATTTGTGTTGGCACCAGCTCGTCGGGAGAGGCCAACGAAACTAATTTGAAAGGCCTTGATAACACACAGAGAAGCCCAGAGAAATTCTTGATGGTTTCCCGTCGAAATCTTGACGGCCTTTAATTGATTCGCTATTTGTGCTCAATTACTGAGGTACATTATTTTGATCAAATGACTTGTTTACTTAAAGGATTATAACTGTTCAAATTTAACTGAGACACAATGGGGCCGTAACACTGCTTCCCTAAATGCTGTAGTCATTTACAATCATTACAATTTATTGATGAAAATTAATTGATCATAAATTATCAGATAGGCCGTAATAAACCTAACGTTATCATTTGCTTCATTTAATGTCAACTAAATTATGATCAATCTTCTCTGATTTCGCTAAATGTTCATACGTAAATGTTCATCATAATCATGTTTTAAACTGGAACAAGGTGGGTAAATAATGTCTGAATGTTCTTTTCGCTGCTAAACTTAAAGTATAAAAGGCCAGCCAGTGAGCTACTTGTCTGCAGGTTGGGTGTCTTCTCTTGACAGTACTAAGACCAACTTATGGATGGGTCTGTCGTATGTCTTGCGCTTTGCAGTCAAGGTCTGAACTTTGCGGACCAGGCCATCACGGCTTGGATAGTTCTTGATTATTCTGGCGAGTGGCCACTGATTTCTTGGTGTTTCGTCCTCTCGCAGAAGTACAATGTCCCCTACTTTGCTGCTGCGTTTGGGGTTGGCCCACTTGTGTCTGTTGTTGTTCAGGTTTAGGTACTCTTTCAGCCATCTGGACCAGAACTGGTTGGTGAGGTACTGTACACGTCTCCAACTTTTACGACAATAGACATCGGGGCTTTCGAAGCTACCGGGTGGTGGTAAGATCACGGAAGTTTTGCCTGTGAGCAAGTGGTTTGGAGTAAGAGACTCGGCTGCTGTGGAATTAGAGAGGCCTGAGACCATTAGTGGACGACTATTGACGACGTTCTCTGCTTCTGTCATGAGGGTTCTGAGACCTTCGTCATCGAGTTGTGTTCCAAGACGGTTCAATAGCGAAGAGAGTACAGAGCGAACTGACCTAATCATCCTTTCCCAATCGCCGCCCATGTGAGAAGCGTGTGGTAAATTGAACTTCGCTTCGATCAGATCACAGCCTTGCCTCGACAGAAAGTCTCTAATCTTGGTCGAATTCAATTTGGTGTTCGATGCGTTTAGCTCTTTGGTTCTGCCAATGAAGTTTGTTCCTTGAACCGATATCAATACGCGCACCTTGCCCCTCCTGTTCACAAAACGCCGGAGAGCATTGATAAAGGAGTCTGTGTCCATACAGTTCAATATCTCTAAATGAACAGCACGTGATGAAAGGCAAATGAAAATCATTCCGTAGCGCTTGAGCGTTTTTCTTCCTTCTTTAATGAGGAAAGGGCCGAAAACATCCATCCCGGTGTTCGAGAAAGGGGGCGCAGGTGTGATGCGTTCCTCAGGTAAGTCGGCCATTTTTTGGGTCTGCAGCTTGCCACGCTCTTTCAACATGTTATGCACTTAGAAATGAAGGATGCTGTGACTGATCTTCCGTTGATGACCCAGTAGCCTGATTTGCGTACAGCATTAAGTGTTGCGCTTCTGCCTTGATGGTAGGTAAAATAACAGTGAAAATGACGGATTATAAGTTCTGTGATGTTGCTTGTCTTCGGTTGGTTGTTTGGTTCTCCTTTTCTCGGTGTGTACGGACCTCGATGTCATCTTCTGCTAGTTGATAAAAGCACGGCGATTAACTTTCCATTGGTATTGCTGCTTCCCAAAGCATGTCTGGGCCTTTGATCCATCGACTGTTTTTAGCAGTTCCTTTGCTGTCATAGACCTGGAGGCTTCGTCCGCAGGATTGTCTTTGCCTTTGACGTGGTGCCACTGACTTGGGTCGCTACGATCTCGGATGTATTGAATCCTGTTGCAAACATACACGTGGAAGCGGCGAGCATTGTTGTTGATGATAACAATCTCAGAGTCCGTGTAGAACACACATTTTAGGTCTTCAAAATCGAGTTCGTTCTTTAACATACTGGGTACATTGACAGAAATAACCGCGACAGTCAGTTAAATGCGTGGTATGGAACGGAGATGGTCTTCAGGGGTGCGACACGTGACTTTGCCATGAGAAAGCTGACGTGGACCTCATTGCGTGCATTGACTAAACGGAGGTAAGACACTTGTCCTAGCCCGTTGTCGCTAGAATCAGAAAAGCTGTGTATTTCAGCCTTCACCGGAGTTCCAAATCCAGAGGGTTTCACACAGCGCTCGATCTTGACCTTCTCTAGGAGGGGTAGCTCCATGCGCCAATTTTCCCACTTCTGAGCGATGCCATCAGGCTCCGGGTCGTTCCAGCCAACGTTCTGCTTGCATAGACTTTGGAGAATCTGTTTGCTCACAAGGATGACGGGCGCGACGATTCCTAATGGGTCGTACACAGAGCTTGTGGTCGACAGGATTCCTCTGCGTGTGAGCGGCTTGTCTTTGAGCTCTATCCTGAAGCTTAGAGTGTCAGATTCTATGCACCAGTAAGTTTCGAGCGATCGCTGAATTGGTAGAGTGTCGTGTCTGAGATCCAAGTCCTTGAGGTCCTTCGCGCTGTCATTGATTGATACGGCTGCAAGCGGTTGATGACTTACTTGGATCATCGTTGTCTTCTTCCTTGTGAAGTATAGGCAGATGTTCGCCTTGGCAGATGCTACACGTTGGCGCTGGTTCTTTACAGTCTTTTGAGACATGTTTGCTTGTGTTTCCGTAACAAAGTTGGTTCTTGAAGAGGAAATCTTTTCTTCTCTGATAGTTCAGCTCCCTGAACTTCCTACAGTCGGTCAAGGCGTGTGTCTTGGATTCGTGATACTTACAGAAAACTTCGTGTGCTTCGTTAGATTGTTGTATCTTTGTAGCTAGAGTAGTAGCGAAGTTCTTTCTTTGGTAGGTGGTACCAGGGTTGGTAAGTCCGGGTGTTGTTCTTGGTGATGCGGCGGCTGCACTAGTATTGAAATAAGCTGCGGGATGTTCATGCGTTCGGCGTGGAAGGTCATCTCTGTTACAAAGTCAGAGAAGGATGAGAACGCGTCGTAGCCTTCTGTTTGCTGTAGGGTTTGCACTCTAGACGAACACTTGGTCTTGAACCAACTCGGAAGTTTTTCGACAAGGGTTTGTATTTTCGACGGCTACTCGAAGATCTTTAAATTTGAGATGTAACGACTTGCTACCTGCACTTGATTTAGAAAGTCGCTATATTCTTGTATACTTTGTGCGTCGTTGTTTCCTATCTTTGGCCAGCTGTTAAGTTTGTGTTCAAAGTCTGTGTACAGTATGGCCGAATGGTCGAATCTGTGCTTCAGCATCTTTCTTGCTTCGGTGTACACCATTGCGGGTTAGTCGACCATGAATTGCAGTTGTTCGACGACTTTCTTAGCTCTTCCGTCTAGGTGTTGGTATAAAAGATATAGCTTCTGGTGTGGTGATATGAGAGCTGAGTCAACGAGAGCATCGAAGGCTGCTTCCCACAAGAAGAATCTGGTCTTGTCCTTGTCATCACCTCTGAAGGTTTCTGGCTTGGCTTGGGGAAGACGTTGCGTAAGCGCTACTTGGGGTATTGAGTCAGCAATGCTCCGGTTAAGTTTAGCTTGCGGAAGGTATGATTGTGGCGGTGACAATGGCTGTTTGTTGGGAATAATTCCTGGTGACACGGCGTAGGCTGGTGTGATTGGGTGTATGTTCATAGCAGTTACATGCGGAGGTCGAGAGGACGCGAGCATGATACTTACTTATTTACGGTTGCGTCGCGCCGTAGTGAGAATTGCTTGTAATGGAATGAGTGTTCAAAGGAATGGCTTGGATTGGCAGAGCTCGAGTGGATACAACGTTGACCGTGTTGGGTTGGGCTGGAGCTCCTTCGGACCAATATGTCTGATAAGTATGCGAGACATTTTTTACCGGGACTTGAGTTGCTATGGTTTCTGTTCGAGGTACTTGAGACATTGATGTTGGCTGCATAGGGCGTTTATGAAAGCTGTCTTGCCGACTTTGAACTTTTGGTCTTTTCCTTCGAAATGGGTTGAAGCTGTAAGGGTATGTCCTGTCGTCTGGGATGTAGAAAATATGAATTAAACTGTGGAGGTACGAAGTACGGTGTAGAACTGGGTCGTTACGGCGCAGATACTGGGGCGTTAACGTCGAGACAAACAGGCGGAGGTGATCGTGTTTCGTTAGATGTTATAGATATTGGGGATCCTAGTGGCTCGTTGACGTTTCTTTGGGGTTTTGGGCTTCCTTTGTCCGACGAGAACTTCGGCTTATAACTTTCGGTAGATTGTGTGACTATATTATTGTCGCGGTTTGCGGTGTCTTTTGTTGGTGTAAACCGACTTAATTCTGTAATATCCCATGGGTCTTGCATTTGTTGGAGAGGGTTTTGTTCTTGCGATAATTTTTCGATAATCTCTGCGCTCGTTAGTTCGCTTTGGAGCTTCATTTCCTCAAACTCGCGTTCTAGTTCCCTTTGTCGGCGCTCTAAAACTTCTCTTTGCCTGTCAATCTCTTGTGGTTTCTTCAATTCTTTTATCTTATCTCTAAGCGTCGCCGAGCTCAAAGTTCCGCGGTGAATTGGTTCAACAAGACTTGACAACCCATCGCTACGGGCGCTGCGCAAAGACAATTTTTTCGAGAGAGGCTCTATCCTTTCGAACTCTAGATTTTTTAACTTAACCTTCACTTCTGCTAGGCGTTCTAGCGCCGAGTCTGTAAGCGCTTTGAACTGGACTTCGTCATTCTCGCTGTCTCTGTCAAGTTTTATTGAAATGTCAATAAAGTCGTTTTGTAAAGTGTTGAGCTAGGTCGAGCTCAAGTCCGTCTTGGAAAGTTTGTAGTTTTGTGATGTCTTGGGGCCATCTTAGAGCTTCGTATGTTTCTTTTATCCTCTTTTTCAAAGTGTTGGCTGTATTGTTTCGCTTTTGGTAGTCACGCCGAAGTCCATCTCCATTCCTTTTTCTGTTCGAGTTCTCTGTCGGCGACATACCGATCGTGATTCGCATATTTTCGCAGCATTATCTCCTTGTTGAGCTTCGTTCTCCGAGTCAAACATGTTTACAATAATCAAATGTAGTATGCGGCACAAAAAGGTATACAATATGATATTTAAAGCTCATTCATTTCTATAAACTAAACAACTGGTTACTATTGGCTCAATCACTTATCTCTCTGTCGAGTCGCTCGATGTCTGTTTTGGGTTTAGCCACTTGGCTTGAAGTGATGTGAAACACGGTGTCGCGAATGTACAGATTCGACCGAAGTTTTGACCAAGGATTGTCAATGTTTCGGCTTTGAAACCAAGATTTCGACTGTTATGGTACCAGCTCGTCGAAAGGCCTTGATAACACACAGAGAAGCTCAGAGAAATTCTGATGGTTTCCCGTCGAAATCTTGACGGCCTTTAATTGATTCACTATCTGTGTTCAATTACCGAGGTACATTATCATGATCGAATTACTTGTTTACTTAAAGTATTATAACTGTTCAAATTTAACTGAGGCACAATGGGGCCGTAACACTATTCAATGGTTGGGTATATGCTAACGCAGGATATTCGGTGTTTGATGAATCAATCAGAGCGCGCGAAGAGTGCTTTTCACCTGCTAATTTAATACTAAAAGCGGTTGTCAGTTCAAAAAAGATTTAATTTCAATAACATCTTTTATTATTAAGTGCTGTCATAAAAACAAATCAGGCTTTCATTTCAAGAATGCCAGACTGAAAAAATTCAATACAGTTGAAATAAACCGCTTTGAGTTTGTTAAGTTTCAGTTTTAAACGCAGCGAAGAAGTTACATCAAAAATACCTCTTAGACTAGCTATTCCAGAATTGTCACATATTAAACAAACTTTTTTTTCCCTAGCACATTCCTTTGTTTTTCTTTCATTTTGCCTTTTTTTGTCTGTGTTATTTTTGTGCCATTTGCATGTCCAAGCGTTTGATGCCATAGTTTACTATATATAAAATCTCTGTGTTGGCTACGTAGCTAGATTAGCTTATATAGTTATTCTAGGCAGCCTAATACCGTACCTGCATTATATTTCTTAGTCTTACTCCTTGTTAATAAAGAAAAACATTATGCCATAAAAAGCATAATGGTATTTTTGCATCGCTAAAGCCGAGTATTTTGTAGTTTGGCACTGGCCGTGCAAGCTGGGCCCTAGGTGGTCACGTGACAGCGAGGGTTATATAAATGGCTGCGCGGATATTTGCGCCCTCCTCTTTTGCGGTACACTGTCGTGCGACAAGCAAGAGGAATTTCAAAATTTCAGGCAAGTTGATTATCTTCCTTACTTTATGGGCGAACCACGCGTTCTTATATTGGGGCACTCCTTTATTCGCCGTCTTCGGGATTTCATAGATAAAAATACTTCCGACTACCAACTCGATTTAAACATTTCTGACCCGGTATCAGTGCAATGGCACGGTGTAGGTGGTCGAACAATTGCTAAGGTACGGCGATACGACCTTGCAGAGGTCGTTCGTTTTCGGCCAGATGTAGTTTTTCTACAAATTGGAACTAACGACCTCGCACAGCGCGGAATGTCCCCGATAACCGTGGGTTCGGCCATAGAAGATTTTGTTCGTCTTCTTCACGACGATTATGGGGTTCGCTTTATTTGCGTAGGGCAGACTATTAAAAGGAAAAGTGTAGGAAATTTCAATACCAACGTGAAACTGCTTGCACAGTATCTTAAGACGGTGATAGAACCGCTACCCTTTGCTATTTATTGGACGCATAGGGGTTTCTGGCGTTCATGCAGTCCTTATTTGTCGTACGA
>JAOBRD020418526.1:0-18957 GCA_027575215.2 Hydrozoanthus sils | reverse complement strand
ACGATGCACTGGATCAGGCTATGAAAGCTATGAGATGTTCTTCAGAGTTTTCTGATCCCTGGTACTGGGCACCATTCGTTTTGATAGGTGATAATGTCTCTCTCTGTGATGATATCAATTCGTTTTCAGTAGAAAACGTGTAGATAGCACCTGGCATATAGCATTTGGATACTACGTAATGGATTGGATTGGGCTTGTGAATTGGTAGTCACCGAAGCACGAAAAGGACGAAACAGCTGTCTGGCACTGCAAAATCTGGCTTTGTCCGAACTTCTAATCGCATCTTTTCACTGATATGTTTAATATCTCGCAGTATTCAGCCTTGCACATTTATTATTTTTTCTAGTCACCGATAAGCTTACTTTCCGACAAAACTGATGGCTTTGACAAAAATAGTATCTCAGATATGCATAACTCTCAACAGCTGAATTTATAGTCCTTTCTAAAAACTTCAAAATTTGATATTATTGTACAGAGTCTAGTTTTTGCAAAGGGTAGTTGTTTTTTTTCTTTCTACCCATATGTTTGTTCTAATGGCATCAATAAATCCGTGATATTTCATTTCTTCAAAATGATGTAATCAGTAAATACACTTGGCAGTAAGAAGTGAAATTGATGCATTTGCTTTTAAGATGATGTATGAAAAGATGCCGACTTGTGCCTTTTCCCACCTTCTTCTACTTTGTAATATTGATATTTAGGATCAAATTCTTCTAATAAAAAATATTTAATGATTGTACAAAGCTCGATATCTTATCCTTTTCAAAGACCGTTGTTTTTTCTCAATGCAGGAGTTGTACAAGCTTTATTAAACACATGCTTCAGATTTAAAAGGCCCTCCTTTAATGGTTTTTTAGTGCTATGAACGGTATAATTTATTTATTTCACGGTTCAAAGCTTTTATACAGCCAACATTTTCACGTCTATTCTTCTTTTTTTTTCATTAGAGTTGTTAATTATGTGAGTGTAGTTCTTGACATTGACATTGACAGTCTTTATTTAAACACGGTTAAAACATCAGTAAAATACAAATAACTCTATAAATAAAAAAAAATAAAAACAGTTATTGTTACTGGTTTACAGGTTTGCTGTGTGAATGCAGATCACTAATCCCTTCCTTGAAATGAACTAGGGTATTCGAGTTCATTGGGGCACTGGTCTGGGCAAAATCGAAAATTTATATTAGAGCGTAAATAGATACACCAACCAATCACGACAAATCAAAACCGTTGCTATTTTGCATAATTGATGCTTTGGCGCCATTTTAGAAAACGACTGTTGAGATCGTTTTTATAACAAAGAGAATTTATGCCTGCTCCGCATTTTATTCATGAGCTATGACGTCATCCAGAGATAATTTATGCCTCCTCACGTTAATGAGAATCCTCAAAAAAGGGGCTAATTCCATCCCTCCTATACTACTGTAATGGTCCAAACAAACTGCCCTGAGGAACACCAAGCTTAGTTTCTCTAGCAGTGGACAGATGGCCGTTTACATTACAGGTCTGAGTTCTGTTTGATAAATAAGATTTATACCACCGGAATGAGTTTCGGTCGAGGCCATACATAGTGAGTTTTTGGACAAGAATTTCATGATCAAGCGTATCGAATGCTTTCTTTAGATCAATAAAAGTCACCTCATTAAGCAGGCCTCGGTCAATGTTGATACACCAACTATTTAAGGCATCAAGCATTTCTGTTAAGATGCTGTGTAGTTGCCGAAACCCTGACTGAAAGTTTCTCAAATATTTTTGCAACCAGTGAAATAACTGATATTGGACGGTAGTTATTTTGGTCTAATTTGCTCCCATTCTTGAAAATAGGCGTAACTTGCGTTGAATAAGGTTGTAAGGGAAGATACTACTATAACTCCTGCCATTTTAAGAAGCTTGGCAGGAATATTGTCAAGACCTGCTGATTTTTTAGTGTCCAATTTGCTAATTTGATTCAGTACATCTTGTACGTGTTGCTATTTTCTGGAAGGGAAACGATCCTTCTGTGGGATTTACATATGACAGAGCATCCATACACGTGTCCAGTATATCACGAACTAGTTGTACGCCAACATTTGTAAAATGAGAATCTTGAGCGCTTCTGCGATTTCCGGAGTAGAACTTTAAAATATTCTGTCATCGATATTAACTTCAGCTAGCGCCGATTTACTAGCTTGCTTGTTACGAAGTTCATTAAGCAGCTTCCAGGTTTTTCTTTAATTGTCAACAATAGCTTCTAGATTTTTAGAAAAATATTCTTGTTTAGCAGTTTTAAGAGCGTTATTTGCCTCATTTCTAGCCTTTTTGTACTGGAGCCAGGTTGCTGGGTCTTTAGACTTTGCAAGGGAGATTTCAAGAAAACGCGCTTGCGCATTTTCTGGAGGGCTTCGTGGTTAATCCATGGACATTTTCTTGCTTCTTATTCGTTTTTGTCTTAGGGGCGCATGTTTACCAATAGCCGACATAAGACAGGCTTTCCAATTTAGCCAAGACTCATTTGCGTGATTTCTGATCCCATTACTGTTTCCCAGTCTATCTCGGCCAGGTCGGCTAGAAAGTCGGCTTTTCTAAGGTTTTTGAGAGATCGAATTTGAATCGCCTTATTGATCTTTGTACGCTCCACTTTAGGTTTACGGGTCATAAACACCAGGGAGTGGTCACTTATCCCCAGATGGAGGACGCTGGAATATGTAATCTCGATACAGTTTGTTAAACGAAGGTTGATAAGAGATTCAGATGTCGCAGTTATTCTTTTTGGTTCATTAATGAATTGCTGTAAGCGATAGATGTCTATTACATTTAAGATGTGCTTTATGTTGTGATCTTTGATATTTGGGCTCACTTCGCAATTGATGTCTCCTAGGAGGTAAAATTCTAAACCCTCTGCATCT
Organism: Hydrozoanthus sils; assembly: GCA_027575215.2. Classification (NCBI taxonomy): domain Eukaryota; kingdom Metazoa; phylum Cnidaria; class Anthozoa; order Zoantharia; family Hydrozoanthidae; genus Hydrozoanthus; species Hydrozoanthus sils. The sequence goes on along the minus strand of JAOBRD020418526.1, from coordinate 16,073 downwards.
ATTTTGCCTATCATGTTTTCAAAAACATTAAACAGTGCAGTAGGCGATTCGGGTCTGTACCAAGTACTGATTAAAAAATCTTTGGAATGAGACTTAATAATTTCAACAGTTAGTCATTCGAGTTCATTGGGGCACTGGTCTGGGCGAAATCGAAAATTTATATTAGAGCGTAAATACATACACACGCCCCCGCCTCCCCTGACCTGGTCCCTCCTGACCACTTCGTAATGTTCGAATTATCAACGAAGGACCAGTGGTTGACTTTATCAATTTTGTCGTCCTTCCTGACGATATGACAGGACATGGAGACTGTCATTGACTGTGGCTTCTCCTCTACAAGGCGAGCAAAGTAGACCACACCCTTTGCCACGTCATCGGGTGCGAAGCAGCATGGATGCAATTAGTCCCTACATGCAGGATAAGGTTTTCGGGATTTTTGGGTAAGGGAGCAGTTCTCTATGCTTTATGTACTTGTATGAAGAATCTGTTTTATTAACCCCTCCCTCATACTTCTTTTTCTTTGCAGTTGACGTTAACCTCAAAATAAATAAAAGCAAAAATGACCGGTTTTGTAAATGCTGGAAAAGGGTTTAAAATGTTACAGTGACGGAAAAAAAATGCGGAAAAAATCGTTTCTTTAAGGCATGAACGAGGTCGCAGTATGTTACAGTATAAGCTAGGCAGGTACCTCGCCTCTCTCTTTCCAATGACTCTTGTATTAAAAAGCACGCATAACTCTTATCGGGAGCTGTTCTATTTATCTAAAAATTAAAATTAAAATAAAAAAAAACAGCCTAAATCAACTCCAAGACTTGGCCTGGGCTTACACGCATGCGCAAAGCCGGCTTCACCCAAGCAACTACAATGCAAGTAAAAAGGAGCAACCGTGGACAGCTGTTTCATCCTATTAGGACTTATCAGGACGGTACAGCTTTTTAGCTACAAGCAAAGAGCTACAAGGGGGGCTTCAGAGAACTGCTTTAACGCTTGGCCCCCACTGCATGCATGGGGGAGCTTAGTTTGGGTATGCCAAACATACCTCAGGCAACGCGTGCGGAGAGAGGATCCATTTAGTTGAACTAGGTGGACCACATGCATGCAGCTTTAAAGCAGTTCTCTGAACTCGCCCTTGTAGCTCTTTGCTTATAGCTGAAAAGCTGTACCGTGCTGATGAGTCCTAATAGGAGGAAACAGCTGTCCGCGGTTGCTCCTGTTACTTGCATTGTAGTTTCTCGGGTTAAGCCGGTTTTGCGCATGCGTGTAGGCCCTGGCCAAGCCATGGAGTTGAGTTAGGGTGGTTTTTTTCATTTTAGTTTCCATTTATCAATAGTTTATTTCCCGACCCCTTTTGTTTGTTCGTTAAAAACTGCCTAGGGTTTCTCTTGTTACATCAACCGAACATAACTTTGAATAAACGAAAAATTTTCAACAACAATATTTTTCCTACAATATCAAACTGAAAGTGACATGAGCACATCTGGTGAAAAGATAAGTATTTATATTTCATGTTCCTATTTGGGTTTTATAACATTCAATTTCAATGGACCGATGATGTCATTGAATCAGTTGTCAAATTGGCATTGTAAGATTATTAACTTTACTGAACTAAAAACTAAAAAAAGAAGAAAAATAATTCTCTGCAAGCACCTAACCAAACCATAGAAAATTTCAAAAAATTGCTAATTTTCTTAGGAACCATTTTATCTAGCTTCTATGTTATGGAGGAATTTGAAAAATTTTAAGTAGTGACTATTTTATTTTTAGTTTATTTTGCCATAAACCTATTGACTAGATTCTACATAAAATGTCTTCACTAATATTTATTGTAGCAAATCGTTCATAATATGGTATACGTCCCGTAAGTGGTTCACCAGTTCCGACTTTTATGTTGCTCAGCGATCAAGTCTTACAATCTGTTAAAAAAGAAAGTATCGTGTAAATTAGTAAGGCAGTATTAAGACATTTTCCAAAAAAAGATCCATCGAACAAATCTATCTGTTACAAATTGATGAATTCAAATGTATGCACAGAGTATTTCTAACTGGTACAATATTTGCTGTGCAAATGTAGTTTCATACAGTGAATTTGTAGGTAACAAAGTCGAAACTTGAAATACAAAATAATTGTTTATGAGTACCGACAGAACCCTCAAACCATTTCCTGTGCTTTTGAGGTTAGAAATTGATCTCTGGGGTATAAAATTAGCAACTAAACTCGTATGATATACTTAACCCTTTGTCAAGAAAAGGGCTTGCCGCGAAAACGTTTTTCCTGTTAATCATGTTAATGATATATTTCCTAGAAAATCAGCGTGTAGTATTCTGGTAAGAAAAATGATCAAAAATATTTCCATGCATTTTATCCTCTCCCCTTTCTCCATGTGAATCTCTCTTTGTTATTACTTAACTAAACCCAAAACATTTTAAAACTTCTTTTACTCTTTTGAGGATTTATCGTATCAACAAGTTATTGACTAATATGCTTTTTCGGCTTAGTTGATAAGTTGTCTCGGTTTCTAACTCATTCAAGATTTACTGAGAAAATTTTTGCACTTACCTTATTTTCTGACTCAATAGGGTTTCCGAAATTCTAATGTAGCTCCTTTTTCAACTATTTCGCCATCGCTGTTCAACATCACCACATCGTGACTGTTTAGTTTAACTTCTAAAAGTCCAAACTCATCTGAGAGAACAGGCGATGCACTATCGTTAACCACAAGCTGTAAAACAAAAGTCGAGCAAAAAATTTTAAATTTGCAATTATTTCTCTTAAAAAATAATGTTCAAAAAGTGAAAATTTGTCTTGAAAAGTATCAAATTGCTATTAAATCATCAAGAAAAAATATGGTTGAAAAGTCTCTTCAATTGCTCTAGAAGAATTTTCTTGAACCTTTAAATTTTAAGGGGGAACGTTGCCGGCAGGGGTGACGATGAAAGGGTTAAAAGAATGATATTATAAAAGGGGTTGTCAACAAGCTTGTGGTCTGAACAGCACAAATCCTAAAATTAATTATGTTAGTAACAGGTTGTGTGAAAGGCTGAACTTGCTTATAAAAACGCACAAAGATAATCTATAAACTTCAAATTTGACGTTCAAAATGTTGTTAGTACAAGGAAGAGTTTCATCAACTTTAGCTTTCTCTGAGTCTCGGTTGGCGGTGTATAAGTCCGCAATGCATTGTGGTAAAATGTGCAGCCGCCATCTTTTTCTGAATGGCCAATTGCGACTATGATGTAACCCATAATTTCAGAGCAAAACTTTCAGTTGTTCAAATGGAAATCAATCAGTAAACAGCCTATTGTTTGCGTGTATCGAAAATCCTGCATCTTTACGGCCCAGTAAATGGAAGACTCGGAGGCCTACAGAAGCTTCCCTTTTGGTACCTCCAGGTATGGTTTTATAGGCCAATTTGCAATGAGTTATGGATTTAAAGAAGAAAACTTGCTAGAACAAACTGAAAGCATTAGAAATTTCAATATATTTCCTCATATTGGTTTCACCTGTCCCTGTGGCACCTTGGCTATGCCCCCTCTCTGCAAATCAACTTCAGAGTCGATCGGAGCTCCATTTTCTTTTTGCCTTGCATGGAAGTCTGCCACTTTTCCTTCTACACTTGTTTGCCCTTTTTTTTTAGAATGTCCAGCATCCACTGTGAAGTCAATTGACCTTGGCCAGCCTTTTACTGTAGACGTACCAACTGCTCCATTCTCTTTTTGTTTTCCGTTGGTGTCAACCATTTGTTTCCTCACATTCATTTGATCATTTTTTGTAGAACTTCCAACATTAACCTTGAAGTCAATTGTACTTGGCCAGCCGTCCGAGGTGTTAGTAGTAATTACATTGCCTCGCTGTTCCATTTGCTTTCCTTGGGAATCGAGATCTTCTTCCCCAAAGGTTATTTGCTTTTCTATCATAGATCTTCCCACGTCTACCGTAAATTCAACTGCACTTGTTAAGCCATTCACAGTATTTTCGTTTTGATTTTCTCGGGAATCAATCATTTCTTCTTCAACAATTATTTGCTTTTCTTTCATGGACTTTCCAAGGTTCACGGTAAAGTCTACTGCTTTTGGTCTGCCATTCATGGTAGCGATATTAGCAACATCGGTTCCGTTTTCTCGATATTTTTTGTGGGAATCATTCTCTTGCTGTTCTACATTTACTTGCTTTTGTGTCGTTGTATCCATTTCAACAAAGTTGACATACCATTTCATAGTATGCGATGTACTTTCTTTATTTGATGTTGAATCTGGTTGTTCGTCATTTTCAACCAACTTCCTCCAATCAATTTTCTGATTTTTCTCAATAGCATCAACGGTAGGTCCTGCTTCAATGTGCGTTGTTGCTGACTTCCACCCGCCTGTTTGTTCAAGCTGTTGGTTCATCGCAATATGGCTTTGAACTTGAATTTTATTTCCATTTTTCTTTACGCCCCTGAAGGCATCTTTTGGTTTGGTGTATAAGCTAGATATGAATGTTTTGGTTTGTTGGTTATTGTCACAACATTCTGTACGACCTTGACTGAACAAGGTCTTTTCGGTTGTTGCTCCACCCGAGTTGGTGTTAGTTTCTACATAGCCTTGATTATATTTTTTCTGAGCTAACGAGTTGGTGAGAGCCACGGTCAAAGTTTCTTGCATAGTATCATGTGCCATTCCTCTTTCACTCTCATAGTTAACAAAATTAGATTCTTTCTCCAAGGAATTTTTCGTACTCTGGTCATTTTTCTTGGAAAAGGTTGAGCGTGGGCTACGGTAGTACACACCACCTTCAGTCAGCTCGTCATCATCTGCTAGTTCGTTGAAGGATGAACCACCAGAAGACCTCCTACTGCTCACACTTAGGGAACAATCCCCTCCGTTGCTTTTTATTGAACCGATTTTATTGTAGGAGAGCGATTGGCTTCTGTTGGTAACACTTGCTGTTAAATTGTCAGAATCAAAGGCTTTATTAATTGACCCTCTTCTTGCATTCTCTACCGTCCCTAGAGTAATCTCCTCATAATCAGCATAGACCGTGTTTTTCACCTTTTTTCCACCCGTATTGCTTCTTTTACCAATGATATCGTGTTCGTGATTATCGTTTGTCCCCGTGCTGGTCAATGCCAACACTTCTACTTCATCGTAAGCACGGTTTACTTTTGACTCAAGTATAAAACCTCCGTTAAATCAATCTAATTCGGTTTTCCTTGTTTCGCTAACAGAGTATTCGTTCTCAGCCCCAAACTCTATCTCAAGAGTTTGCATCTCAAGGCCATCATCGACTTGTTTTTCTTGCTTGTAGAAGCCCTTAGACCCAAAGCAGCGTCTAGAAACAAGGGAATTCAAATATATCTGTTTCATTAACATGCTTTGCTCATTCAAATTATTTTTCCAGTCATGATTTTCTTGAAAATGCAAAAAAATGTTTTCTTTCAAAACGCAAATATTAGTATGTATAAGTTGACAAAGACAATCATTAACACAGTTAAAAACAGTTAGTCTATGGAGCCCGGTTCTCTTTTACTTTACAGTTTCATTTAGTTTACCCTTTACCTAGCCTTTATAAAAACAAGATAGTTTGCCTGGTTTACAGTATCTATAAACTATGTTATAACATAGAGGGCAAAATTACTTCGAGCTGATTGGTCGCTGGTACACTTCCAAAGATTTTCCAAAAATTTCAAAAAGTCTCAAAAATGCCTTGGAAACATTTTCCTAAGATTTTTGAAAATATTCGAAGATTTTCGAACGTTTTCGAACACCGAAGATTTTCCGATTTTTTTAAAAAAATCATAAAAATGCCTTAAAAACGATTTCAAACCTCTCCCGAAGATTTCCGAATGTTTCCAAAGATTGCAAAGATTTTTTTTTTCATTCGGGAGAAATGAGTTAAGTTATGCAACGCTTTCTCGTGGGATCCCGCGGAGAAGGAAGAGTTTTGCCCTCCATGTCATAAACATGTAATCGCCTGGTCCCTCGTAAAATTTAGGATTTTACTTGTGTTTTCGATTTTTTCTAAATTGGCCTTGTCGCGAAGCGAATCGGGCAATTTTGGAAAAAGCTGAAAACACTCGTGAAATCAATCCTTAATTTTACTAGGCCCCATGCGATTACCAATACAAACAAAGGAAATCTGGTACTTACGACTTGGCATATAAAGCGATTGCGACTACTCCGATCACAGTAAAGAGGAAAACGAACAATGCAAATGGTACAGCTGCAAAGAGGAAAGGCAGGAAGAATAATTTTCTGAACGTATGCACAAAGAATATTTCCAAAAATAGTTTAGTGTACAGATACATAAGATACAGAAGCAGTAAAACTAGATTTTTTCCCCTAAAACATGAATTCTTGCCAGAAACAAGCAAGGGACTAAAACAGCACGGTTGATGCAAAAGTTACTCTTCAAATGAAAAGTTTAAAGCAAAATGGCGATTATTAATGAGAATTATAAATGCATTATTTGTACAACGGTGCAAGGAGTAATATAATGACTCGTTATTGATAGATGCCTCATGAAATTGTTTTGATGATAATGACAATAAGTGATAATCCATTGTGATTCAATTGGGTCACGTGACAACTCGTTGGTTGCCTGATGAAGGTCGTGCGATATGACCGTAACTAAGCGAACTGTTACAATAATTTCCAGCAAGTGATTTAATTGTTTTCTATGAAAAAGCAACAATTTTCATAGTGTTTATAAAGATCAAAGCAATCACCAATGGTACTTATTCTAATAAAAAGTAGTAATCCCTTGTTTAAACGTTTTAAAATGAACGTAATTGTAAAGAATTGACGTTTTAACGTCTTGAAGATCAAAACACTGCTCAGAAAATCAATCAGGTTCTGTACACGCAAAGGTCTTTGTTAACTAAACATCAATTCAATCATGAATTGCCCCAGGACACTATATTTGTAATTGCTATTCAAAGTTGTCAAACAACTGATTTTAAACCTCCAGCGAGACGTCTAAACACCAAATTTCTACGACCACTTCTATTGTAAAAATCGTATTACTGTCATAAATATGGTATTAATAACAAAAATGGTGAATGTGGTTTTTTTATTAAGGGCATTTTTTTCAATACAAGATATGGGCTTTGTAATTCTTACCCCATAATCTTGTGTCTCCAAGGAATACGTAAGTGGATCCAGAATCCCTTTTTGAGTGAGATACGTCACTTACAGACCCGACCGGGGCTACTGGAACACCTCCCAGGTAACCTGCAAATATATTTTTTTGTTTGGTTTAATCACATTGACGTTTGAAAGAAAATTTTTCTTGCATATTGGACGGAGCATATGACCCACTGATTATGGCAATCGGTACAAGTGTTTGTCAATTTGTCAACGTGTGTCACATTTTCAAAATTCAAACGATAGTTTGTTTTAGAGCTCAAGATTGTTTTCACAAGGTAAGATGTTGCTGGGTCGAAAAGTAATTCATGTTTTCTTTACTTTTGGTTTTAGATAGAAGGACGTGCCATTCATCATGTTTTGGGCCCTCTCATCTTGACGAAAAGCAATCTACAATAGGGCGAGTTTATGAATGTCAGGATGAAATTACGTTGCATCGCAATTCGTACAATTTATCAAGCAACCTCCACAGCAAAAACATATAAGCCCTTTTTAAGAGCACTTCAAAACTCCGTAGCACGGTAATTTTACTTTACTGGTTGCACAAGATAGTTCGATAAGGCTAGACGAAGACCGTTTATACAAAATCTGCTTTCAAAATAAAGGGAAGCCTATATGAAATCCTAATTTCGTTAATATCCTACCGATGCCGCAGCCGTAAACTGCTGCTTGAAGGCAAACATGGTTGATGAACGTAACTGGCCAAAGGCGGATAAACCGAGCGTCAATATCTACAAGAGAGTGGTTCGTTGTAGCTCTTTTGGCGGTAAACTGCTGATGCAAATAAAGGGAGTCAAATGCTACTGAATATGTACTTACAGGAAATTTTAATTTGTATAAAAAGCCACTTTAAGACCGAGCAAAGCATTTGTCACACCAATACAGCTAGGTTCTTAAAAAAGGTTAGATAATATACATATTTTTTCTTTTTCTTCAATTCTTTTTGTTTGATACTTAAAAACTGTCTCTTTTGATAATAACATCTTATCTCAGCAAACGTTAATGCGAGCAACTTCAAAATTCAGACTTATTAAAATGATAAAGTTTGAAAAAAAAAGATTACCATGAAAGCTGTGGCTTTAATAAAGTGAAAACATGAGCCAATCCAGAAGGAGTTTGTGTGTACTAACTAATTACAACAGGAAAATAGATGATTTTAGACCTTTTTGATAACTCCGTTGGAGTCCATATAATCTTTCCAGTTTTCTTCCGATGTTCGTCTGTAGCTCAGATACAAAGAGCTCACATACGCTTCTCTTCCTTCAAAATCAGTCACACCGGCTGTTGATATCATCGTCATCCTGACGGTGATCTCTAAAGAAAAAGAATGGGCGTTGTCAATGTCTCAAGGTACCAAAATACTGTATGAGTTCTAACATCATCTAACATCATAAAAGATAGAGGTAGAAAACAAAATCTAGTTTTTATGTCTTCGTTACACCATTCTCAGGCATGTGAAAGCTAACTTAACAAGTAGAGCATTTCATATCACTTGAATTTGCATAACTAAGTAAATTTCGAAGAAAAATCACTGTTACAAAATTGCTTTGTAAAATACTATTATTGTAATACAATGACTTAAAGTAAGTACTTTATTCGTTAACTTAGTTTTCACTTGAAAATGGCATCAAATTACCCTGAATCGTTGTGAATAAAAAAACATACTTTGTTTCTCCCTCTATCTTTTGTAATTTTGAGCTTTTACAGCAACTACTTTCCAGTGCATCGATCCAGATACAATCTATGAACGATTGAGTTTGCTTTGTAGAAAAACTTAACTCAAAGGTAAGCTAATTCGAAGTGAAACCATCTTACATTCTCCAAATAACTTATAAAGGTCCAAACGTTTTTTTTCTAAGACGAGGGGATGCAATGAGTCTTGTCGGTACGTCCATTACGCAGCTTTTTTAGTCTTTCTTCATTTCTAAAGGTAATTAGTTTATTTATAAACCTTAAACGGATGTGTAAAGCCTGCTATAACCTCATAACTAAAGCAGAGACGCTTTTTTTGCTTTTGTTTTCACTTCTCATACCGAAATTAATTTCCAAATATGGAATTTTATCAAGTTTGTTGTTGCACCAGGCATTCTTCCAGGGCCCTTTAGACTGTATGTTGAGGCGGCCTCTGTAGGCGCTATAGGACGCGGAATGGACTGAAGACGAATGCATTGCTTCATCCGCAACCCTCAGACCGTTCGGGTTGTTTACTCCAACGCCCAGCTCCACTAGTTTGCACCCTGAAACATGAGTAAGAATGAAATACTCCTCATAATTATGTCAGTCTTCAAATAAAATCTACTTCGTTGCTCAAAGATTAGATGATATAGAAACAGAGTTTGTTGACATAAAACAAGAAAATTTCTTAATAGTAACGTCTTACACAGAATTAAGACGTACCGCAACCAAAGTAAAGGAAATAAATCATAAATTATTTTTAAAACCGTTCTTGTGGAAATAAGAAAAACCAAAATGTTGCAACATTAGACTATAGAACTAAAGGATTGAAGAAGACTTATATCAAGGAGTAAGCAATAAGCATTGTTGATGTAGGGAAACAGAGGGTCACTTAATATGTATGAGTTGTACATAAAAATGTGTTGGGGATATTTGATCGCACTTGATATATTTTCGATCTCGATTGAGACATTTTCGCACACTTCTAAAAGCAAGCATTTGAGGTATTTCCTCCGTCTGCTATAAGGTGCATTAGACACTATTTAGTCTTACAGCTTACCATATTGACACAGAGATCCGAAGGTACCAGCAACACATTGGCATGACCTATCAGCCTTGCACACTCCGCTGTTTAGACAAGGGTTCGAAGAGCTACAGCCTATGAGAACTGAAGAAATATCGTTATTATGTTTTGTTAAAGATTTGATAGAAAACTAGTGCAAGCGAGAACAAACTGCAACGGTACGGTAAATTGAGCAAGTTTCAAGCGTAAAGAGTTAATTTAACGACATCCATGTGAGACCTTATGGGATTTTACTAAAAACAATCATTGTCAATCAAGATATTACCAAGATAGGCAAAAAAAATTTTATCGTAATTTTAACCTTTTCGTCAGAGAACAAAGTAACAGCTTACTACAATACCAAGCAAGAACAAGTATGGCTCCCAAAATAAAAAAATTATTCGTCGTATTGCAGTTTGAGCTAAGCGACAATCAAATACATTAAAACTATACATGCAACAATAACCTTGACTAAACATCAATCAACGAAATGGCCAGCCACGACAAACGGAAAGATTGTATTCGAGAATTAGCTAAACATATAATAATAATCTTCGCTTAACATTATTTTATACTATTAGTAGATAAAGTATCAACTTACTTTTTGTAATTTCCTCTCTAATTTTGTTTGCAATATCAAGGGGAGTGTCTTGGCTCCCTGGTATAATGACATTAGTAGTAAAAATGCCATTTGGAATGTTCTCCTTGCCTCCAAGCACACAAATAAGCACAGTTGCTCCTTTCCTTTTAAGCTCGTACATTTTCCACTTCACAACATCCTCCGAAATATTTCCCCTGCAGAAATATCAGCCATGCATGAACAAGGCTATGCGTTTAGTTATATTCCCTTTAAAATTTGAATGCGAGTAGTTGTCAACTTGATGAAATCTTCCATTTTGGTCTTTTGCTGTACGCGTTTTATACTTTTTTGTACGCTAATCGTTGTAAATTTGTTATTTTGAAATGTGAAAAGAGTATTTTAGTGTTTTAGAGGTGGTACAACTCACATTCTAACCATGATACCCACCAAACTCCCCCATGGAGAAACTTAAGATGATTTTAGACACATCTAGTACCAAAAATGTATAAAAAGGTTGAACTAATGTATGTGCATGCAATCTGGGCAACAACTGTCTTGTAAGCCACACTCACCTGTTATCTAACAAAAACACAGCTATCTTTGTTGCAATAGGCCTTGATGAGTTTCCAAACAAGATGTTGTTTGTAGCATCCAGTGAGTCATTAAGAAGCGGGTTCCCACTTTGCCTTGGAATAACTTGGAGAGAATACTTTAGGTCATTGTTCGTCAACACGATTCCATTCAAATTGGTTGTTATATTAACCTCTGAAGCAAAATTTGTCAAACTGTATTGGACATTCTTTCGACCGTAATCCTGTGCCAGATGAATGAGGATGTCTTCCATTGTTTTTGAGCTGCTGTTCGCACTGGCTCCAGTCGCACTTACTGAGAACACGATGTCGACCTGGGGACCTATGAGAAAAGAAACTAGCTATAGACTCCGTAAAACCCACAATCATTCGTTTATTTTCAGATAGTAAGAACAATTTCGGTAGTCCAAAAAAAATTGAATGTATTCTGACCGACCAGAAAAACATTAGAATCTTAACAGATAACGTGCACCTGTAGATTACCCGCACCTTCTAAAATAAGCGGTAAAATTAACAAATCACCAATCCACGGCTTAAAGTCCGGAAATACCCGTACAATGTTGTCATCAAATTGAGAGCAACAAGTCTAACGCAATATAATTTTTTAATTTTTTATAGAGATTTAAAGAGGTTGTGAGGCAAAGGATTGATTAGTGCCGGAATTGCTGGTTAGCACAATCGCTAGGATTGAGCTCTCTGTCTGTTATACAACATTACTCACTTCATGTCAAGTCTAAGATATCATGCTCCAGAATTTAAAAAAAATCCAATCGATTTGTGTTTGTAAATGGTTACGTTGAAATTCTTATTATTCAAGAAATGCCACGGAAAGTTATTCTCGTTAAGAACTTTAAGGTTTTAGGTAGAAACTATCGATTACCTTCATCGCAGTGTTTCCCTTTAAATGGCTCACGACACTTGCAAGTATAACTTTTACGAGATTGATCTTCAACGCACTCGCCACCATTCAGACATGGAGCAGAACCACAGCCGTAAATTACTGGAAGTTGAGAAAATTGAAAACGTTCTCCACAGTTTGACACATAAATCACTGTAAGTGTTGCTGGTTGGGGAAGGGGGTTGAGAGGGGGGAGGGATGGTTTTAAAGTGATGTGGAAACAGGCTGTAGATCAGAAATAAGTGTTAACGTCTTAGATAAACAATATACCACCTACCACTGACAATCTTTTTGACGAAAAGGTTTCGCACATCAACAACATCCCCTCGACCAGATATCACGTTGCTATCATGATTGACAAGCCTTCGTATATTTGTCACAGTTGCATTACTTCCATAGTTCACCGCAATTACTTTAGTTCCACGGTTAATCATTTCCCTTGAGTTGTCTCTGAGCCCGTCAATCGAGATTCCTGGCTTGGTGTCTGTCATCAAAACGAGAAGCTTTGTAGCTCGGGGCCGTGAGCTTTTCCCGTACAGGACACTGTCAGATTGTGTCAAAGTGTTTCCTATTGCAGGATTACCATCCTCTGTAGTAATTGTTGTGAGGTGTTCCTTCGGTTTCAACAATCAAAAATGAAGAAACGACTCATGTTAATGGCTATAAAGCAAAAGAAATTAGCGCAAGTTTCTAAGTTTTTATATACGTAGTAATTCTACACGAGTCTCTGTTTTTTGGTTAAAATAGATCTATCTTAACAAACGCGACTTTACAACAATCGTGGCGTGTTTCAAAATATGTTTAAAAAAATAATTAGGGCAAAGCGAGTACACAACCCGGCAGGAAATGTTTGGGTTCACATACCTTTAGCAACGCATCTGTGCGAAATTTGTCGTTGAAACCCAGCCTTGTTGTTACGTTAGCACCATACACTATTACACTGTATTTAAAGCCACCCGTGCCATACGTATCTATAACACCTTTAATTACTTCTTTCATTGCCTGGAAAGTTGCGGTAGCATTGCCCGGGTTTGCATTGATAGCAAACGTAAGATCCACGTCAGGTCCTTCAGAAAAAGCAAAAGTGGGTTAACTCAAAAACTGATAGAAAAAAGAAACAACAAGAGTGCTTTATTACAGTCCAAATTTATCTAAGAAAAGCAATCTTTTATTGTTTTTGTTACTACTGAGCAATTGCTGAATTTTGATCAATCTAAAAGTTAATAGCTTTAGTCTTCGCCATAGACGTTTTCAGAGTGCTGACGTTTCTATCTTTAACCCTTGTCAAATCAAACAGAAACAATAAAAGTTACCAATTCTTAATTTGATCAGAATTTAGCTTTGGTACTTATTCGCCGATGCACCGAATGAACAAATAATAAAAGCTTATTCAGCTTTACAACCGAGCATGCCTAAAAGTTTGAAAAATCGTTGTGTTTTTTATATCAATAAATTTAATGTTTATAGGTCTTTCGGGGACTCCTCATTTTTGCCTGCTTGCTTGACTTTGAAAACTTTGGTATTCAGAAAACAACATATGCATCTGTTTGTCAACAAGAGATACATTAATTACTCGTTCAAAACTGACAAGACGCAGTTTTCAAAACGCTTTAATCAGGAGCTGCACTGATGGATCTTTTACAAACGAAACTGGTTCAAGATTTAGTATGTTACACTACCAGCAGTATTTATTTTTCAACTTTAGTTTGTCGAGGCCGGTCAATCAAGTCAATCAAGTCAATCAAGGAAACTGGAACTAGGACAGCCCTTGTTTTTCCGTGTCCGCCATCTCCTACGAACTAAAGAGAGAAAAGAGGGACTGCCCCTATTCTATAGTATATAAATAACTAGAACAGGTCATTATCTTCAGGACCAATTAGAAAGCAGATTTGCCATGCTCAGTATATATAACGAACTAACCGCTCTCGCAGTTGCTGCCGCTAAATATTTCAGCGCATGAGCAGCTGTATTCGTCAATAGTTTTTCCCGGGATGCATTGCCCACCATTGCGACATGGACTAAGACCACATCCACTCGTTTCTGAAAAAAAAACGTTGTTGAAGAAAAGCAGGACGGAACAATTTAAGCTATGTGTGTTTGTTTCGTTAAAAATTACGATTTTCCTTTTCCCAACCTAACGTTTAAGGAAGAACTATTAACCGTCCAACGCATAGAAGAAAAATATGAAAGTGCTATTGCTAGTTGACAGCAACCCCAATGACTTTGACAAAACACCATGCATTTGCGTGTAAATGATGACGTCACAATAGCGTTTTCCTGTACTCAAACGAAGCTTAGTAGTGATACTTAGCTGCTACGAGCAGCTAACGAACATTCTAGTGAGGTAAACATGGCTCTAAGAATTGTTTAACAGTAAAAACAGTTAAAATGATCCAAAACTTCCCGCGATCTCACATAGCATTTCACCACCAAGCCTTACGTTTATGCACTTATGACGTCATCATGATAAAGGCCGTAATATGAAATATTGCACAACGCTGTCTAAACATGTTTTGTACGTACTAAACCCAAAAAATCTTTTGATTTTGTAACCACGTTAGAGTTTGTTTTTTACTCTTTCCAACCCTTTTTCACTATGATAAGTGTTTAAGAATACAGACCTTTTTAGAATTCTCTCCTCAATTATTTCCGTTAGGTTATGGAGAGAACCATCAATGAAATTTGTGGTGATTCTTCTTAAGTCAGGAATAGCGTTGGTCCCCAAGGCAACTGTTATTATCTTAATACCATAGTTTCTCAACAGAGTCGAAGCGGTTGCAATTTCCTCTGAGCTACTTGTTGACTTCTCGTCCTGAAAAACAACCAGAACCTTGACGGCAGAGTCTCGAGAGCCTTTTCCTAGAAGAAGAGACTTGGAATCTAGGAGAGCACTGTGAAGCACCGGAGTTCCTGTTAACCTAGAAGTTGCGTTGAAAAATCGTTGAATGTCCTCGGTAGTCTGAAATGTTTCATTGTACTGAAGTTTAACCTGAATAACAAAAGACCAAAAATGAGTTTTTGGAGTGGATCTTAAAACTATCTCTAGGCTCTTCGTGGTGTTAAATATACACTTGAACTAACAGATAAACCTACCTCAACAGTAGAACCGTATCCGAGTGAGGCGTACTGAGTGTTTCCAAGTCCAAATTTACCGATAAGATTATTTATTGCATTTGTTGCGATTTTGAAATTCTGATGAGCGTTGGAAGAAACTGCACTGAGGCTAAATGATAGGTCAATCTTTTTGCCTAGTAAAAGAAATAACAAAGTTATATGGCCACGTAGAGGGAACCCTGCAATCTGATTGACTGCTGGTAGGTTGATGTAAACATACAATGACAAAGCGACCCCTCAAGGACTAAGTTATCATTTCTGCACACAGGAACACTATAAAATCCTCCAAAAAATCTTTGATTTATGTTAAACACAATTCTCAATTAATACAAGCTCCAGTACTAAGACAAGTTAAGCTCTAAAATACTAACAAAAGGTTTTAGGATAGCAGAAATAAGATTTTTGAAAATTCGGAGATTGTTGTAAATTTTTGAAACTTAGTTCTCCAAATCGCGCTGCCCTAGGATTTTTATCGAAGTCGTTAGACACGTGACATTAAGGTCAAACGCTGCCAGCAATAATATTTCGGCAAATTCACAAACTCTTTCAACTTTGATTCTAATCTTTCAAGCCACAAATTTTAAAAAATTAAGATGAACTCAAAAGCCTTCCCTATTGTATTCGTTTAAGCTTAAACAAATTACCTGGAAAGCAACCATGCAGGTCAAACCGAAGACACTTCAAGTCGTCTTCAATACCATATAACCCCGCTTTCCCCTCGATAGAATATAAGGTAAAGTAACGTGATTGAACTGTTTGGCCAAGGCCGACCAGGTCATAATCCGAGCCATCATTGACTAATGTCGACCTTTTGAAGCGCTATTGCAAAGAAACAAACGACGATTAGAATTCTATACCTCTACTACTACTACTTCTACTACTGTTACTACTACTACAACTACTACTACTATTACTACTACTACTACTACTACTACTACCACTACTACTACTTCTATTACTACTAATACTACTACTACTACTACTACTACTACTACTACTACTACTACTACTACTACTACTACTACTACTACTA
>JAOBRD020418525.1:3436-36105 GCA_027575215.2 Hydrozoanthus sils | reverse complement strand
CCCCTCCGGGAGCCGCGGGCCAACTGAAAAGGTTTTTAACTGCCAACCAAACTTGCACATAACATCATTTAAACGTACAGGTGCACAATGTAATATTTATTATTATATACAGCAGAACCTCGGCAATTTAAACTCGGATCTTGAAATCCCCGTTTAAACGAACAAGCCCAATTTCACTAGGATTTGATATTTAATAAAAACTCAAACTCGGCGTTTTCGAACTATTACTAACTACACTGTATGTTTATTTAAAATTGATTTTATTTATTTTCCTTTTGCACCCTTTCGTCACCAGCGAAAGCTATAAAGGAGGTATTACAAGTTAGAAACCAACTGAGAAACGTCTGTACTCGTTGATGCCAGGCTCTTGGCATCTTTAGTATGTAGTTCGTTACATATTCTTTCGTTTACAGGATTGGCAGTAGATAAAAATTATTAACTTACTCATGGTTCTGTAGTTCAGTGGAGATGTGAAGAGGTACAACACTGCTGAAGAGGATAACTTTTCACAGGTACTGTATCATAGATTCTCTAGGTTTGTAGAATATTTGATATAGCCATGGTACATACCTGTTTTTGCCCTCGAACATCCATGAGTAGTTTTCTTCAACCTAACAAATGTGTTTGATAACCAGAAAGGTCGTTACACATGTTGTTGTGGGTTATCGTGGTAAAAAAAGTTTAAGACCACGACATTTCAATTACAACCAGCAAGTCTTATCAGACGATAGTGTAGCCAATTGTGTAACGGTTTTGTCTTCACGTAATATCCCTTCTATTCTGCGTGCCAGAGTGTTTCTGTTCAGTCGGCGTATAGTACAACACATTCCGTTCAGTTGTGTTAATGCTGCTATCTCCTTTGATCAATGTATGATCACGAGAATGTTTTACGAGCAAATGTATCAACGGCGGGTGGACAATGGGCCATAGCTAGGTTGGGTTAGAGGAACATAATACAGTACTGTATCTCTCATGCATGTCCGTTATCTTTTTAAACAAGCTTTCCTAGCACACCAATGCAGATGCTGCCATATTATCTGCAGGTACTCTGATACAAAACTCTCCCCCTAGGCCAGCTTCTCGTTTGCTCTCCAGCATGATAATGATAACGAACTCTTTCACCCAGTCCATTTGTATACCTGTTCGGTAAAGGCCGACTTCAATCTTGGCCCTTGTTCACTTTGGGTGTCTTGTTCCCTTTGGGTCTTTGTCCAGTTGAAGAAATATCAATGGAAACCCTTCTAAGAACTGAATTTGTTTTTGTTAAATGGATTATCTGCCTGCCACATTATGAAGGCGGATTTCAGCTGACGTAATGTTTACAAACAAACCTTTTCAAATCTAAACAACTTCGGGACTTTAAACAAAGAAACCTTTGTCTCAAACTACCAATCAAATAACAGTTGACTCATTGATAATAATGACTGAAACTCGTCACATAGGTTTTAGGTAAGTCTGGCTAAGGACGTTTAACCATAGGCCCTCGGAGTCCTAATAATTGCGTTCTAAAACTTGTTGGATTTTCCCACTGTACCCAAGAGTATAGTGAAGACTAAATAAGTCCGTCTATTTGATCAACTTGTGTTTTAGGTCACAAACTTTTGGAGCAAGGTTCTGAACGAAGTTGAAAAGACAAGATTGGTTGATAACATAGCTGGTCACTTGAAGGACGCCAAACAGTTCATTCAGAAACGTGCAGTAAGTTCATCGATCATTTGTTCTCTTCAAGACTATCGAAACTGATTATTCTTCCACAAACCAATGCTGAATATCTTGAAACTATGAGTTCTTGCACTTTGAGGAATTTTATTTTATCATTTTCATTAGTTTTTTGTGTTTGATCAATTTCTAATTTCTCATCACAAAATGTTATAGTTTTCGTGACTTGTGTAATGAGAAGTTAGATGTTGATAAACTGGCTGGAGCTGACACTTTCTTTTGTGAGAACAAACTTAGTGAGTCCAAGTATTGAGGCCAAAATGTGACTCGTGTCATTTCAGTCGAGTTTTGATAGGACTTGTGTATAGAAAGGAGTGACACGAGAATAGGAGTCAAGGAAAACGTTTCAACCAATCAGACTAGTTATAGACTATATAAGAGCAGGAGCCAAGAAATAGGTCCCAGCCAATCAAATTGCGCGTTCTTTTAAAACTGTGTGACAATAGACGTGCATTCCAGAAAGGAGTTAAGGTATAGATGTGCGTTCTTTTACTGCTTATCCTTTTTGATTAAACAATACAAGCGTGGGAGCACAATATCAGTAAGAGTGACTTGCTAGCTTTTTAGGATCGTTCCCTTTGAAAAAAAAAACTAAGAGGCATCAACAACACAAAAAAAAACCACCCTAGATTAGAAATAGCTGTCATACCCATGCGAATGGGGTATGCTCCATTGATCACATGTCGAGGCCAAGTTCTTAAAAATACGGTAAATTTATCAGAAGCTAGAACCTGGCCTCAACTTGAAGGCTTTATTTGTGAGTGACAGTGCGTAGTTCGCTAATGGGATATCCGTTCCTGCTCCCTCGTAAGATTATCGACTTAAAAATTCCAAGATAAATAAAATACTTCGTACATTATCGCATGTATTAGGTAGATTGTCTCATTATTTGCAGGTAAAAGCTAACAGAGCATTATCTTAGAATAAAAGCAACATTCAGTTAAAAATCTCGTTTTGCGTCTTTACCCAATAGGTGAAAAATTTTTCCCAGGTTCATCCAGACTTTGGCTATCGTTTGTCCACCCAACTGGCCAAGTACAATAAGGTGGGCATAGCGCTTAGACGCACGTTACGTACAGTTTTTACTTGCGGTTGACAGCCTAGAACAAATTATAACAAGTGCATTGCGCGCCCTGACAGAGGCGCGTTTAGATCATGAGACACAAAGCACGAATACAAACAGACGTTTTACATTTCATTATATTTGTATGCAAATTGAGATAAACAAAATATCCTCTACCTCGAGATACAACATCAGCCCAGGTTTGGCTTAAATTTATCCAAAGGTTATAAATTGGCAGCAGATTTTTTTAAAAATGCAAGTTTCCTGCCGTGACGTCATCAGTTGAAATCATAAAACGTTAGTATCTCAAGAACCATAAGAGATTTTGACAACATCTTTCACCGCTTTTCCTCACTTAGCAAGGTTTATCCACTGAGGTAATAAAATTTTCACTTTATAGGCACTTTAACTATTGGTTCAAGTTGAAAAATTGGTATAAAGTCTTTATTTTAGCCATCATTTACTTGTTACGTGTAGTACAGAGACAAGAAACACGCATTGTTCCCTTTCCTCCCAACAAATAGAAAGATCGGCTTGTTTTAAAAGTCAGTAACAAGTTTTAATCTTGAAAACTGTTATTGTTTTGAAATTGACTGGCGTTGTCCAGGAAATATGACCGTGGGCACGAGATTATTCAAACGTGTTCACTACGGCATGGAATTAAAAAGTTCTCTTAAAGACGTAGCCAATACTGTAGAGTGTAATTTGTTGTACTGAGTGGCCAATTTTCAAAAATTTAAGTAATTAATAATTTGATTTAAAGTAGGAAAGCAGACACTTATCAAAGTCGCGTATTCGACATGTGTGTGCTGCATGAGTTCTGCCTATGTATCCATCCCCCTTTTTACATTTTGTTCATGACCATTCTTCCCTTTGCGAACAACAACAACTTGATTTGTACTCAGATGGTAGTTACAGGAAGTAAACGCTGAGGTAATATACGAAGAAACAGAGTATCAGCTACTTAGAGAAGAGCAGAAGCTAATCGAGCTAAGTAGCCAGGTCATAATTATTCCACTTACATTGCTGGGAACCCTAACGGCACTATAGAAGTTTCTTAATAGCGTTAAATACATTGACATAAAGAGCATCAAAACAGTACGCTGATCATTTGGATTAAGTATCAAATAAGATCAGTTCTTTAAGACAATTTTTGAACACATTACAGTGCTTGAGCTTGAAATCCTTTTGGGTTTAAATCCATACCTTAGCTCCATACTAAAAGTCGAATACCAATATAATAAGTTTGTCACCTGATTTGTTCTGTTGTACAGACCGCTGGTGGAGCTGCGCACGCAAGCCTTTGAACAAACCGCTGGACTATAAGTCTGCCTCAGTGAAAGCTGGATCCACGTCATCGGAGTTCGTTGATACAATATAAAACCGTAGTGACCGACTGCATGTGTTATCACAGGGTTAGGAAGCAAGCTGTCTACATTTTGATTGTATTATTCAAATGAATCAAATGGGAATCTTAGTGTTAGAGACAGTTTTTGTACACCAAATAAGAGCCACATTTCAAACTTCAGTGCTTTTATTCAAAACATTCAAAAAGGTGATTAAAGAGCTGAATTCTACGTTAGATTACCGGATGGCCTTGTTTGGCTATATTTGGTAGTCAAAGATAGAGAGGAATGGTAGAACAATACATGCCGAACTGCTTCAAACTTGAATTGGTTTTAGAAGGGTATTGTAAAAAACTGTCATAAAGTTCTGGTGCCCTGTGACCTCTGTCAAAAATATCCATTGTATTCATGATCAGAATAAACCATTGCCAATGTCACCTCTGTTTGTTTAGTTGATAAGGGCGGATGGGGTTGGTTGTTTAATTTTATCTGGCTTGACAAGGCAAAGAAGTATAACGAATTTGGCTTGCAAGGGCAGGCAGTATTGTTACGGTATATACAGTAAAACATTCTTCGACCAGATATTTACATATTACATGACTGCAACCAATATATATCAAGCGTTAGATCATGTTAGTTTGTTGCAACTTTTATATTTTTGAATGCTGGATTTTGTGCCGATGTTATTACATAATCCGAAAATATGCATGTGCATTAATTATCTACATATATGTTGATTTCGTGACATCAAATCCGGGAACCGGAGATGATACAGCAAACACAAGGGCATGCATTATACAATATCATTGTTCCGTGAATGCTTGCTCATGGTGATATTAAATTGCAGCGTCATTGCACAATAGTTGAGTCGGAGATTGATATTTGCTGCAAGGCTGTGGTGTAATTTAAGCGATCATCTCGGGTGCGACTGCAGAATTTGGTTAGACAGTGACAGTGATCATTTCTAGAAGTGAAGATGGCAAGTCGTGAGAAGAGCGCTGAACAACTCTCGGAATATAAGGAGAATGCTGCGGTAAGTGCAATTGTGGTAAGGGAAATGGAACAACTCGCAGGCAGGAATCAGAATAAGGCTTTTAGGTCTCCTGCGTGCCACTCAAACGAACAGAAAAAATAACTTCATTCCATCTTCACTCTATGTTAAGGAAATCGATGATGCTCTAATGTGAGAAAAGCTCTTGGGATGTTTAGACATTCTTTGTAGCCGATCGATGCCGTTGTGCAGGGACCATTATTATATAATAAAGATTGGATCGTGTTTTTGTTTTCGCTTTGATCACTTTTTAGGAAAAAATGTTACAAAACCTTTTGACTCAATAAAATTCCTTAATAATTCGTTTTTGAGTGCACATGTTTTCGTTTGTTATTCGATTTGAAATGGTAAGTTCTCAATCGAGAAGATGCTTCCTCGCTGGCACTTCGCCTAAAATTTGAGAAAAGAATGCGTGACCCATCGGTATTGCGTATTTCGAATTTGCAATCGATTCAAACATTTTTCCAGCTACTTACAGATTCAAGTAACAAAATATGAAAACTCTAAATTTGTTAGAAAGATGGGCATTTAGCTAACCTGCCTTTTGAGACTACAGCAAAACGAAAGGTCATTTTGTAGGTTTTCACAAATGTCGCATATAATGTTTGTTCTTTACATTTGACGGGTGGGTTCGACAAGCATGAGGAACTTAGAATAATAGGAACGTAAGGAGGCGCTTCACGATCCAAGACTCTTCCATTGCGAGCTATGATTTAAGAGAAGCATTAAAAATACTGGATTGAGAGCAGCTGTTAACCCGCGCCTGTTACGATCTGCACGGGCACGGCAAAAGCTACGAATCACATCAGACGGTTAGGTCACCTTATTGAGGTAGCTGAGGGATGTTCTAGAATTGCACTAGTATTTGACAGGAATCGGCGTAGATTGTTTAAGATCTCAAACAGTTCTGAAAACATTTTAAATATCGCCCGACGGATTAGGGATTATTAAGGTTCATTTGCTTTTCGTGTCGGAAAGGTTTCGCCATGTTCTTGCGACAGCAGTTAATCCTGACAAGAGGGTCAAAAACACGTCAGAAGTGTCACGTGAAACTGACAAACGCTGTTTTTGTGCAAAAACTACAAACTTTGTTATAAATTATTCTACTCAATTTGAAACTTTAGTGTTTTTTAAGTTATTTTAAACGGATCTTGTTTGAAAGTCGAATATAGTATAAACTGCACGCAATAAAAGTATTTGTTCATTTTATATCTCTTTTTTATCTCTCTTGGGCCTAAAAGAAGTGGAAGTTACTCATTTCATAGTCGTCGCTAAAATGTGGTTGGACAGTAGCATAATAAAATCGTGTTTTGGAAATACGTTGTAGGGGATAAAACTGCTTCTTTAATTCCCGCAATATTGGTCGATATTCTTTAAATAACCAAGGTCCAATACTGAAGGAAGGAAAATGTACTTCTCGACTTGCAGTTATTACCAAACGTCATGCAATTACTAGTCAGATTTTCGATGCTTAAAAAAATCTGTGAAACAGTTTTAAGTCAGGCACGAAATAAAATCGAAAGTTTTAAGAATTGATAAACTCTTGACCCTTGTGTGGTCCCGCGGTGTTTTGTTAGACTGCTATTGTTGTCTTTCTAAATCTTTTCTCTTGACATGGCAACGAAATTCGATATTTAAAATCAAGGGTACAAAAAAGTATATCTGTCATGCCTACTGTAAAAGGTTGTCAATTTATGGCTTATAATGCTGCCGAAGTTTGGAACATTTGGATTTCGTTTGAATAGTTTTTTTCAAATGTTACATTATTTTAATGTTCCAACAGTAAACAGTTGGTAAATAATGCTATACATGCGAATACCGATGTTGAGCAGAGCTTGAAACTTGGTAACGCGAACAGTGTAATGATTTTGTAGTTACAAAACGGGTTTTTTACTAAAATCGTTAGTTAGCGGAGAAGTGAAGATTAAATGAACAAGCAAGGCTGGGTTAATATCGAGATGTTTACCGAGGTTGTAAGAGTGAGTTTTGAAAGTTAAAATGTTCAAACCCAGAATTTGTTTTTATAGCTCAGCTGAATTAATTAGGAAATTAAAGTTTACCGCTCTAGGCTTACATACTCTAAGTGTCCTTTGTTAGACACTGCCAAACGTTTTTTGGTCATTTGCAATGCAAGGCTATCTTTATAGCGAGGTTGCTTTTGTAATTGTAGTTACGTTTTCAATTACAAATTCGTCTATACTGTCCCTTGGTCCCTGCGTTTTCAGTTGATTAGAAAGTGGCATTTCCATAGAAACATGAAAACTGTAAATAGCTGGAAAAAGTAGAAACTTAGCCTTCAACCCAGCTTTGTGACTTTATTTTCCACTCAAAGCGCGGTTGTACTTACAAGGATGATAAAAAGGGATGTGAGAACGGAAAAGAATCACCCCGAGTCCTCTTTGCTAAAGCGAGTAGCGAGTCCAACATCAGTCAAGCATTTCAATACTCGCCGATGCACGCGACAGAAAGATCGATTAGTCCCTAAATGTTTATTTTGTCTCAATATCATTCCTATAATTTTTCCTCACGTCGATGCATTTTGTTTGTTAAAACGTTCACCAAACCAGATTAAACTTTGTCATTGATTCTGCCATGACTGAGAGTGAAAATTCTAGGCAACAGATAATTTCCTGTATTAAAATGCGTATTATTTTCTTTCAATTTACAGCAGTAACTTGCATAATTTTCCTTTGTCTTCTTTTAAAAATATTTAGAAATACACTGGAAATACCTTTTTTCTTTCATATAACAAAAATTAAGTTTCTTTTTCGGATCCTAGAACCCAGGCCAAGCTACGACCGTCCATGGGTTTCCATTGGGTTTTAAGACCGCGACCATGTCAGTCGGTCCTCGGGGCCCACTTTTGATGCAGGACTTTGAGTACCTCGAGGAAATGGCCCATTTTGACAGAGAGAGAATCCCAGAAAGAGTGGTACACGCCAAGGGCGCGGGGGCTTTCGGGTATTTTGAGGTGACCCATGACATCACCAAGTACAGCAAAGCTAAAATCTTTTCTAAGGTTGGCAAGAAAACAGATCTGGCTGTGCGATTCTCCACCGTCGGTAAGTTTTCCTATTGCCTTATTGAAAAAAGGCTGTGCAACTTTTTTATAAAGTCACGATAAAAAGTGGGTAATTGTGGAGTAATAAATAGTTAAGTAAGCAAAATTTCCAATGTGTCTTTTAGTGTTCTGCTCTATAACTTCAATACTTTACAATTTTCTCTATTTTTCTAACAACTTCAAATCGTAATACATGTCTGCAGTGCTAGGACTGAAAGTCACTGCAGAACGCACTTCTACCGCCAGACATTTAATTTAAAACTAACAAACAATGTGTTTCAAGACCAAAACTATGGAATTTTTAACATTTTTAAAAGTAAACCTAGACTGTTTTTCCATCATCATTTTAAAACTGCAACAAATAGGTCAGAGGTGAGGTGCATGTAACAAAGAATTGGTTTAATTAAGGTTTTTCTTGTTACTACTTTAAAGACTGTGTATAAATAACGCCATGACCCTCTCCTGGTCGGTATTGGTATCGTAGCTGAATCATTATTAATGTAGGTAACTATCTTTCCCACAGGGGGTGAGTCAGGCAGCGCTGACACTGTAAGGGACCCCAGAGGGTTTGCCTTGAAATTTTACACTGAAGAAGGCAACTGGGACTTGGTTGGAAACAACACGCCTATCTTCTTCATCCGGGACCCGATACTGGTAAGAAACATGAAACAATAACGTGTAACTCAGAATGACCGCTTTTCACCATGCCGGCTTACTCAATTCAGCTTTTAACAGATCATTTGCAATAAAGAGGAGTAAAACGATACAGGAGTATTTATTTGCTTTCTTTCTCCAGTTTCCCAGCTTTATCCACACTCAGAAGAGGAACCCAGCTACACATCTCAAGGTACAAAGATCCTGATTTACAAAATTATATCAACTTCATTTATAGCCACAAAACGGCCACTAAGGCAGCACGGGTCAAAAGGAACTAAGCCTGTACTGAAACCTAAAAATAGTTTGAGCTTGGAGTATCAACAGCCGTGGACAGCTGTTTCGACGTTGCTGCTCCTTGTCACCGCGCAACCTAATACCTCAAGCTTGCTTTTAGTTTAGCTATAACATTTTTCAGCCTTGTCAAATTAAGTGGCGTTTTGCTAAATTATCTCAACTAGAACCCACACTTTCCCTATCGTCAGTTCAGGAAATTTTGCTTTTCGTCTTTGTTAGTTTTTTATGTCTGATCAATTTCCATTTTCTTATTACAAAATGATCTATTTAGTGTGAGCTATGTAAGGAGAAGTTAGATGTTGATAATTTGGATGGGGCTGAAAAAGAAGGTTACTATGTTAGTGGCTGCTAATGCTGACAATTTTCACGAGTACCCCAGTTCCATTTGAATATACACTAATCAAGTCCTGCCGTTTATCATTTTGCGAAAACCTTAAAAATAAAACGAGATTTTTCCTGCTTAGGACGCAGACATGTTCTGGGACTTCATCAGTCTTCGACCAGAGAGTCTTCACCAGGTGTCGTTCCTGTTCAGTGATCGTGGAATCCCAGACGGGTATCGCCACATGAATGGTTATGGAAGTCACACCTTCAAACTGGTCAACGACAAAGATGTGGCGGTGTACTGCAAGTTCCACTTGAAGGTGCGCTTCGTTAATGTGTAAAATACGACTCCAAGCAAATCAAGATTTGCACAGAATAGAATTTCATGTAGAAGTTTGCAGGGTCGGCGGGAGCTCGTTGTGATAGGGGTGGGGAGGGTGGGAGGGATTTTAGCCAGAGCCTCCGGGGGGGTCCAGGACATGTTTCCACGAAAAATGTTTTGCCAGACATGCCAACTCTGCATATTCTGGAGATGTTTTAAAAATATTTGGTGGATCAAGTTTTGTTATTTTTGGCTACAATTACCTGCGCCGCAGACATATAGACGGTTGAAATAGCTTGGGCCGGTAGCACGCAGGCTATTTGAGCAGTAGTGACGTTGCTCAGTTACTGTACTCACTTAGTGGGTTGCTCCTCCTAAATTGTTCTACAGTTGGTACAGGATCATAAATGGAGCCGAAACCTGTTTTGTACTGCATGTATCTGTTTTGTTTTTCTATTTCTGCAACATATACAGTTTGACTGTACAAATTTAAATAAACTAGTGTTGTTCAAACAGCAGCTTAAGCTAATCTACTTCTGTATGTATATAAATTTTGCAGCCAGAGCAGGGAATCAAGAACCTGCCTGTAAACAAAGCAGGTGATCTTTCCGGAGCAGACCCAGACTACGCCATCCGGGACCTTTACAACGCCATCGCCAACGGCAACAACGTAAGTTCTCGAGCTTTTGACAAAGTTTATTAACTCCTTATATGGTTCGAGCTCACCTCTGTACGGTCTTAGAATATTAGACCTTTATTCTGAGTTGTTTAAACCATTTTGTTTCCAGAACCTCTCGGAAGTCAATGGAGAGGTCCTAAGAACTAATTGGCTAGAGAGACATTGTGAGAGCGACGCACCAAATAAAAACAAGGAAAAATCCTCCATGTCTCCTTAGCAAGCCCGTTAGGTTAGGGAAAGTCAGATGATTTTTCACGCTTTCTACACAAAAAAAAAGGGTGTTCAAATTGTCTTCCAATTTTTTACAAAAACTAAAAAAAGATGGAGAAAATCTAACATCCATTTTCCGTAGTTTGGTTTGGTTAGTAAACAATTATCTAACCAAATGTTTAGAGGTTAGTTGTTGCAACGAAATACATTTTATGTAGGTTACTCAGTGTTCTGTACGAATGAGTAACAACGAAATGGCAAAAAATACAAAAACCAAAACAAGAACCAACTAACTTAATCCAATTCAGTCGTTAAACTTCGCCGAATTTAACGTAAATGAGCTAGCTACAACAAAAGGAGTTGCATTAACATTAGATTATGTTTGAAAGTGGCCTAGCTACCAATTACCGAGTTGTTATCCAGTCGAAATGAAAGTCTTTACTTTTAGCTTCAAATACTGAACCCTCGTCTCTTCTTTTTCAGCCCGTATGGAATATGTTTATTCAAGTGATGACATTTGAAGAGGCTGAAAAACACAGGTTCAATCCGTTCGACCTGACCAAGGTATCTATAGTTTATCCTATTTCAGTTGTTTAAATGTTAAGCTGTTACAAAAGATATTTTATGTCTTTGTGCAAATTTCATTAGTGATTGTGGTTGTAACGCAAATCCAATTTTAATTGCATTTTTCGATTTCTGACCAGCTAAAACCTTTTTGGAGCCAAGTGGCCCGTAAGGGGCTGGCAGTTTAAAATCTTCAGCTCCTGTAGTGTTAGAAAGCGGATTACATAATTGTTACATAATCAATTTGGCATTGTATCAACCTTTACTATGGCAACAACTTTGGCTCCAAAACAATGCAAGATAACTCAGATGGCATAGTTTGTTGACTCATGGTCATGAATGGATATTACCTAACCACAGCGCGTATTTGCAGGTGTGGCCGCATGGGGAGTTCCCTCTTATTCCCGTCGGGAAAATGGTGCTAAATCGTAACCCCAAGAACTATTTTGCCGAAGTGGAACAGATTGCTTTTTGCCCCGCCAACCTGGTTCCGGGTATCGAAGCCTCCCCGGACAAGATGTTGCAGGTAAAACATCTTACCCTGAGCACACAATCAGTTTGTTTGTATTGCTCATTAATTTTTGACACTGTCATTTGGATTGTTCAAAAAAGGGTGCCTAAAGGTTTAATATGTAGAGGATATTTACACGTGACGCGATGATTGATATTTATTTTCGAGTGGAAAAAAAGATTTCAAGATTGAGCGAGAAAAACAAAGAACTGGCGTCAGCGATATCTACTAGTGAGGATAAGAAAAATATGCCACTCGTATCCCGGATGTAGTTTCGTATGAAATATTTACAGTAAAGCACTCATATTTATATGATAACATTCTGCCCAGGGTCTTAAGTATCCGCGAGTTAGTTGAGTAACTTAGTTCTTGAAAATTTTTCAAAATACACGTTGCAATCCCACACACTACACAGAAGCAGTCAGCACGTAACAAAAACATAAATCAAATATTGAGGGAATACTAGAACTTGTAGAAAAAAAGAGATGTAAGTTAGATAGTTAGTGAGAGCCATATTGCTCATGTTAGGTGAAGTGTTTGGGGCTTTTTTTGTCAAAAATCTTTGAGTTAAAATTTTTATGTGACCAAAGTACGCACTGGTATATATACCAGCCAATATATATTGAGTTGGTCTAACTCTTTCTCCTTTCTCTTCTTCCGTAGGGACGTCTGTTTTCGTACCACGACACTCAGCGCCATCGTCTGGGAACGAATTTTGCTCAGTTGCCTGTTAACTGCCCTTATGCTACCAAGGCAAGGAATTACCAGCGAGACGGACCACAGGCATTTGAAAACCAAGGTATTCATTCATCATCATTGTCATCAGAAAACTCATCATCATCACCATCATCGCCTTTATCATCATAATCGCAAACACTATCATCATCGTCATCAACATCATCATTGTCAACATCATTGTCATTACCATCATTATAAAATCTTCATCATAAGCATCAATATCATCATCAATGAAGTCAGCATCATTTTTACTATCATAATCTTCTTCGATGTTTTCCCATTTTTCATTAACTCAATGTTAACTTTAATGTTAATTAGACCTTGCTTAGGTGAAGAAAAGCAAAATCGAAGCAGTACATGAAATTCTGTTGATTCGATTAAACAAAAAACTTTGAAAGACAAGACACGGCATACGTTATATTAGAACACCTCGCCAATTGGAACCCAACCCTCCCGAGGAGGAGTTGCACGAGATTGCGCATACGTGATTTTAAAATTAAGGCAACTATTAAAAGTTGTATCTGAATTATTATAGGCGGAGCTCCGAACTACTACCCAAACAGCTTCAACGGACCCAAAGACAATCCAAAGTACCTGTGGCATACGCAGTCAGTAAGTGAATGATATCTACGTGGGCGATTCCCGTTCTCTACAAATGATCCTGTAATGCCATGCAATTCAATACAATACAATGCAATAAAAAGAAATGCAATGCAATTGCAATGCAATACAATACAAAATGATATACTACATGTATCCTACATATGCAATGCGTTAAAATGCAATGTTATACAATGAATAACAATGTAATAAAATAATAACGATATTTATAATGATAATAATGATAGTAATAACAGAATGAAATACAACAACTTGGCAACAACTTTTTAAAAATGTCATACTCGATTGTTTATACTTCAACTGGGTTTTCTATATATGATTCAGTTTCCAGCAAATTAACAGAATTTTCAGATTTATGATTTTCCATGCCGGTATTATAGAAACAAAGTCATTGTGTGTATATTTTTGGCAAATATACAATGAATTTCCCCGGGACCTTAAAACGGCATCGCTTAGCTTGTTATGGCGTGTGTTCTGGGTCTTATTCTTTTTTTAGTAGCTAAACCAACGCAGAAAATATCTAGATCAGGCATAGCAAATCACTAGTAGACCGATGGGGGCTGGGTGGGTGGGGTTGGGGGTAGTGGGATGGAGAGGATATATAGAGTGCCAGCACGTGGAAGAAAACCGTAGAAGTGATAGAATAAACTTAACATTGTCTACCCTCTTTCCTATAGGCCTCTGGAGAGTGTAAGAGATTCAACTCGGCAGATGAGGACAATTACACTCAGGTAGTGTGCCGGGCCATTATTAGTCAGAAGTGACATCCAAAGACAATAATAGCAGTTGTGATAATGAATATAGATACTAATAACAACAACGAAAACGACAACGACATTGGTAACGATAGCAAAAACAGAAATCACTTTATATGGCAATGGCAAAGGGTAGTGACAAATGGAAATAGGAAAATGAAAACAAAAACGGCAACATGGATGATCATGGGATTGACAAGGCGGCAAGCAAAAAAAACAACGACAAATATTAATTATCGTAACGTAAAGTGTAGCATTTACTGTCGAAAGCTACTGAGGGACTTAATTTAATCTTATTATGTTTATTAGTCAATACTATAAGTTGTATATATATATTTGGATATCTAATTATTATTATTATCTATATACTTGATATCACCTTGGCCTATATCGTTCGGTATTGCTTCTAAAATCTAGTGTAAGTAATTACTAAAAATATTATCTTAAAAAATTATAATGGTTTACGACAACACTTATGTTTATTTAGAGCGAAAGCATGAAATACCTGAGCGTTTTGTCTTTACTCTCTACAAAAGGTTGGCAACTTTTGGAATAAAGTGTTGAAACCGGAGGAAAGAACAAGGCTGGCTCAGAACATCGCGGGCCATCTGCAAGGCGCGCAAGAGAGGATCCAAAAGCGCACGGTAAGTGAATCGTCAACGAAAAACACATTTGCGATAGATACTAAATCGGTTAAAGTTTCGGCCATTCTTTCAATGGGTAATAGTTAGTCTTAATCTGCTGTATCTGTTTTATCAGTCCTCAAACCGGTCGGCGGCCCAGTGGCCGAGCGGTTAGAGTGTTCGACTCGTAATCCTAGGGTCACGAGTTCGAGCTCCGGCCAGACCACTGTGTTGTGTCCTTGTACAAGACACTTTACCTGACTCAGCTGTATAAATGAGTACCAGTTCTGCTGGGAGCTAACCTGCGATAGATTAGTGTCCTGTCCAGGGGGAGTCAAAGACTGTCATCCGCTTTGCACACTACAGAAACCGGAGATAAGCGCCGGCCCTATGAGCCACTAAGGCTCAAGAAAGGTTTTAGCTTTTAGCTTAATAGAAACCGACTAGTATACAATCACGACGTAACAGAAAAAGGCAGAAACTTAGTTTCAACTCGTCGTGCTTAAGAATTTAGCAGGAAGATTAAAAGCTCTACCATTGTTATGTTATTGATGATTGACGCCATTCAATGAATGACCAAACCATAATTCCTATGAACGGCGTTTTATATATTTTTTTGCGGCACAGAGAATGCATTTGCTGTTGACTTTAATTTCAAATCTTTTTCTTTTTGTTTCGTAAATTACAGATCGAAGAATTTGGCAAGTGTGACCCTGCTTATGGCAAACAAATTGCCGACGAACTGGCCAAACTCAAGGCACAGTAGACTTCAAAGGAAGAGGCTGGACTGTTCAACCGCCAAATGGCATTTGTCAAGTTTATTCGCTGTTTCTAGTCTTGATTACAGAAGCGTGTTGAGCTGACGTACTATATATATATATATATATATTCGAGTTTAGCTTACTTGGATACTTGGATAATTAGCTCAGAGCCTGCGTTGCTACGACTCGCTTTGCTAAGGTTTAACACAGCATTAAGCTAGCTTAGTCAATATATATGTAGTGATAAAACAAACCCTCAATAGCCACTAAGACAAGCCAATGATAAGTTAGGCATAGTTACAGCAATATCGATAAGCTGAAAAATTGCCAAATTTGCAATTTACTTTTAAGGTACTTTTTGTAATTCAAAAGAAAATATCGTTAGAGTATTCTTTTAAGGCTGCGCTCTCGAACTTGTTCGCTTTCAAAGTCAATACATGGACGTAACAGCCGAAAGACTGGTGGTACTGTTAATTAGTTGTCACAATTTCTTGAGACCTGTTAAAAGTACAATAAAAATCAATCAAATGATTGAGTTGACGGTATTCGAATTCTGCCCTTTCTATGTTATCCCTACTGATGGCCACTGATTAAGCCTAACACGAGCCTGTGGCTAAGAGTAGCATAGTACAAACGCTGTTTGATGTTGTCCGACTTGTTCATTTTGCTTCGCCCGCAACCGATACTTTTCCCCTGACTGGACCCCTATGGGTCTACAATGATGCTCCATGTAAGGCTATTATAAGACGATGACGGTGTAGATAAGCCTAGTCAATATCCTTTTAAGAAGGAAACTGACTTGGTTTATCTGGACCGCCGTTGTGTTCAGCAGTTGGCAAGAGTACATCTTTCAATCACAAGAAATGACACGCCTGCCAGTCATAAATACTCCTATTATATAGGAATGCCGAGTGTTTTACTGTAAAATAAGCCACTAGTAGATTTCATACGAGACTACATCCGGGAAACGAGTGACATGTTTTCTATATCTATATTTGGAGTTGCTGAATTGTCCAGTTTAAGTTCATTAACTTGAAGCAAATTCCAGTGAAGTTATTTTCTTTTAAATTATCTATTTCACTGTCAAAATCTTCTTGCTTACATCTTTAAATTCGAGCACAGTATTGTTGCTTTAACCCATAGCTACACTTAGCTGGCTAAAGTCTCTTCCTCCTGGTTTTTGTTTTTTTTTTCTTTCGGAGGGTGTTAGGGAAACAATGGTGTTTTAAGGAACCCAATTTTTTCGGGGAATGTGGTGGGTGGCGGCACAGACCCCCTACCCCACCCCCCACCACTTTTTCAGAGCTCAATTTCTCAAAACCTGATTTAGGGGTATTGGTTTTTATTGCATTATGGAATCCTCTCTCCACAAGGAAGGCGTTGGTGCAAGCACTTTATCAATATCTATTTGATTGAACATAATATTTGCTCCTGAAATTCAGTCTTTCTGAAAAAAGATGGTGGGTGGCGGCACATAATACCCAACCCCCTAAATTGGGTTCCTAGGAAATACCATTGTTTTGACCTTTTTACTTAGGTATATAAATCTGTTAACTGTCCGAATCGTTTTGCGTGATGATCGTCTATTGTTGTTTTATTAAATTTTCGACCTCGAATATTGCGTTTCTAGCGTTCTGATTGGTTCATTCAATCTCAGTTATCAGCACGTGCACATATATACCGAATTGACCATATATGGAAACTGACTGTCTAGTGTTGCAAAGCTGAAATTTTGTTCTAAACTGATTTTAAATGTCAGTTCTAAATATCGACTGGTTTTGAAAACTCAAGAAAATTTAATAAAGCAATTATTCTATGCATGCGTGCTTGTTGGATATGAGATGGCTTATTTACCATCTCGTACGTACAGTATATCCAACATGCGCTCATGGAATAATTGTTAAATACTATGGTGCAATTGAAGTATTGTGAAACTCGAGTGAAGAAAAATAGAGCCCCAAGGATCATCCATGTTTGATAATTCTATACCCCGTAAAATGTGGTGAGTCCCGGTGGTGTAGTGGTTATCACGCCTGACTAGCAACCAGGAAACGTGGGTTCGAGTCCAGGTCGGGGCATTTTAAAAAACCAATATTATAGACCTTTATCACGCTAGCATTGCATAGAAATATATTCAGTTTACCGAGAAAACGAGTCCAGAGTCAATCTCAGCACATTAATATTAGTAAAACTACAAAGTCATCGTAAAGATTGGCCGCAAATTGACGGAGATATAAAGGTTTGAAACTGGATAATTTTCCAATGAAAAATAAGATGGACGGACACCGATGCCCATCCAGTTTCGTTTCCACGTTTTTACCATACATAATAAGGGCAGAAGATCAAGTTTCAAAATTTCATATCTGCATTAGTTTGGGGAACTACCGGCAAAATTTTGCAATTCTGCTAATTACGGATGCGCTGAATTTGGTGGTGACCGCAGTTTCTTGATATGTTTTTAAAATATATTTTTGCCTGAAAAGGGTCTATTGGACGAGTGTGTTGGAAGGTGAAATAAAAAAGCTCTCTTATATCCAATTGAAACAGGGAATCGCTAATCAAGGCAACTAACCTTGTGACTGTTTAACGAGTCCTTGTGGAACGATTCTCTTGGTTTGTTTTCAGCACGCACCGAGGAGCACAACAGGTTGTTCCTTAAATCACTTACACGCTTTAGTAGTTCATGGAAACTTGCAACCAGCAGGAATACGGGGTAGAGTTCGGTTATCTGTCACACAGAACCAAGTTCTAAGCGCTATTTTTCTGCTTCACCACGATATATTCATCAAGTTAAGCTAAAAAAACATTATGGCATAAGCTTGGTGAGTATATAGATTTTGATATCTTAGATTGTTTCGGTCATATACTATGGAAAGATGTTTTATAGGATCGACTTGTACACGGCTGTGATTAGATAACCGCAATGTCGATCTGGAGATGTAATACACTCTTCCGGCAGAAGCCATGTAGTTTGAGTTCATTTAGTCTATTCGAGTCTATTAACAATTCTAACCGCAGCTCCGAGTGTGTACTCCATTTGACGGAAAGTTAATTTGCTTGTTTTAAATGTAAGGCAAGTATTAGAGGATTCGGAATGTAGGTTTTCTCTCCGACGTTACAACTATCGTATACAGCTGAAGTAAGGCAGACAACAATTCTGACAAGCAGTTCTAAGGGTAAAATTTATACATTTATAGTTCAAAATTAATAAAAACTTGGAAGGAATACGCTATCAGGTTTATTGTTTTTAATAGTAAGATAACTTTTCCGAACTCGACGCAGCTGAGTTTTGTTTCAAATCAAGTTTACTATGGCAACTGAATTAAGGCAGTTTTGTACAACTATTTGTTTGAGAATTAATAACAAATTGTAATCAAATTCATTGAGAACTCCTTCTGAAGCAACTGCTCTTTAGAGCAGACACCGATGTGCTGTAATTTCCGAGTGTTTCAAGAAGGAATCGTGGTGGAAAATTTGCGGCTTTCTAAACGAGAAAAGAGGAGTTGCACATATTTTAGAAATGATGTCAAATCGCGTGCTCTACACATGAGTGATTTGAAAATGCCACAGACAAGTTGTTTGGTCATGTTAAAGTGTTTCCAGCGCTAATTATATTTCAAGGAATATATGATATTAAATTTGCAGCAGCAAGTCATGAATATCATTTAATGTTTCAGCTATTCAACAAGAATCTTAAGTAATAAACCCTTAGTTAATCATTTTATAATTACAATGAAATTGCAGTGAATGGACGTTTCGACTTGTCGCCAGACGTTATTTTCAAAATGAGTTTGTTTGAGACTTTTATTGATAACAATATAATCTTTAATACACTCTATTTTAATAAGAAACTCGG
Source organism: Hydrozoanthus sils (assembly GCA_027575215.2). Taxonomy (NCBI): domain Eukaryota; kingdom Metazoa; phylum Cnidaria; class Anthozoa; order Zoantharia; family Hydrozoanthidae; genus Hydrozoanthus; species Hydrozoanthus sils. Next base: position 16,950 of record JAOBRD020418525.1, on the reverse strand, counting down.
GCTGAAAATTGGCCAAAATTCAAGAACATGCTAATAACACACCCGAGGCTGAGGAATTCCCGAGAAGTTTGTTTTGTCACACTGCGGCACAAAATCATGGATTCATTCATTTAATTTTCTTTAAGTTTTCTTACGTTTCCGGAACGTTTGCATTTGAGAAAAATAGTAACGCTGTAAATTAAAAAAAAAAGCACTATGAATTTTCCCAAATCTAGTCACGTTCTTACAATGTTGTTCTTATAAAAAAAACGGCGTGTGCATCAAGTTCAGGAATGCTTATATTAAGAACAGTTTTAAAACAGTCTACTTAGTGATGTTTCTCTCTTCTTCTGCAATAACCCGCATTAGTGTCAGTTATAATTGCGCATATTTATGTCTTATTTATCTCTTTTCTTGAACTTGCGTTTTTGTTGCGATGCAGTACACTCTTGTACTCATTTCAAGATACAGAACTTACAGAACTTAATTTAAAGAAGTTGTTCGAATAATAAAAGTTGTTGTTGTCAGTAACTCAGTCTTGCTCTTTCTTATTCATGTTCTCTGCAGGATGGACGAGACAGGATGTGGTTGCTTCATATCATCTGTTGTGCTGTTGCTATGGCTACCACAAACCAGGCGGTTACTAAGGCCGGTGAGTACATACTCACTAGTACCAGTGTATTCAAGGCTAAGTTGAGCGGCCAAGAAGATTACAAAATTATACATATTAATATGTGCAATTCACGATATCTGTACATGTGAAGCTTGGTACTATTTAAGGCGCTATCAGAGTTTCTTTTCTTTTTTCTTTTTTTTTTTATCAAAAATGGATTTATCTTTGCGTGTTGCTGATGATAGTACGTCTGTTTTACTTTAAAAGCTTGTATAAACGATTTGCTGGACGAAAACGTAGAGGGGGATAATTTCAAGATTAGTTTTTGATTAGTGTATATGAGTGTTTGTTTTGGTCTACTCATATACAGAAAAACACAGAGAAATAAACTATCTTAATCATTTGATCTTGCAGAACAGGGGCCGTGGAATATGAAAAGAGTGTCTCCCAGTGTATACACGTCCAAATATCAAATGTTTAGGTACCCTTTTTATCAAAACGCTGCCAGAAGGTCGCAGTTTGGGAACAATTTCAAGCCTCAAACAAATTTCTATGGAGCAGGTAGTTCCCGTTATTTTGGTAAAACTTTTGTTCCTAACTCCAAGAATGCCATCCGTCGCACCTATAAAGCTCATCCATTCAAATATGGACATATCATTCCGTTTAAGGATTGGTCAAAGAAAGGAATGCCAAGAAATTTTGTTACAAAGAACCAGAACAGCATTAAGAAAACAGTGCACACTACAAGTATTTTACAGCAAGGAGCATCACGACGACAAATGAATTCTGGAGCGCAGCCTTCTTGGCAAAGCAAACTTTATAACGCCCGCGCAAATCTTCGACCACTACCTATGCGCGCGGCATCTACCGGAGGGGCTGCAACTTTTTGGGGCGCTTCGCCCGCTATAACAACAAACCGTTTGATTTCGAGTAAACCAAAGAACTTCAACAATATATGGGGCTATATAAAGAAACCAATTCCTAACGTACAAGTTCAAAGTGGAGTAGGTAAAGCCGCTGTACAGGTTTCTATTGGAAGTAGTAAGACTGGCCGGGTAACTGCTCAAATGCCTGGATACCATAAGAATCTTTTGTCATACCGCGCAAAAAATCCGACAAAACAAGGACCCGCGAAAACGTATTCACTATCACCAGCTCCTTTGAACAGGGTGACAAATTATCAGAAAATGAACCATCTCCCCGACGGAGGTAATAGAAAAGCACTGCCTGCAGTAGGAAATCGCAACGGTCTTCCTGGAATTTCGAGTAAGGTTACACCGGAAGTTTCCATAGCCAAGATTCATCCAAAACCGGTAAGAAATCAAAATGCTACAGTATCGTCATTCATTCCATCTTCCGCTATAAAAATCCAAGATCCCTCCATTATTAACAGCAAGGATAGGACAACTGGTTCGAAACAAACAAGCAAGTTGATGTGGACGAGCCTGCCGTTCCCACCGTCATCGGTGACAAGAACTAAAGTCTACGCACAAACCCAAGATAATGAAGCCGCCGAGTCCACACCAGGTCAACTTCACGAGGATCTCAAGCCATCAACTTTCCCAAAGTTTCATAACAGCACCGATATAAATCGGATTAAACTTACCCAAGAGTCTGTAGCAGTGGCTTTGAACAACTCCATACAGAAAGACTTAGCACAGGCCGTTTCGCTCCCACCAAATCAGGAGTCAAATCAGTTAAAAACGGAGTCTGTGATAGTTAACAGCTCAAGGGTAGTTGAAAGACCAACTGTTCATGTTATCAATTTGTCTCAAGATAATGTCAACCAACAGAGTACGGATGGAGCTAAGGGAAGTGTGTCAGGGAGCACAATTGCCCACAAGAAAGTCGCAACCGTTCCTACATACATTCAAATACGTACAAACACAAGTGAATTTGCTTTGAAGAACTTTTTAGATAACCTGGCAAAGTTTTACGTGTTGAAAAAAACTAAGGGTGACTCTCCAACAGCGAATATAAGCACCAATAAAGTGTTACCTCATTTAGCAGATGCCACAGCGCCTGCAGGTATACCCTCACCAAGCATCTTGTTGAAGCCACCGGCTATTCAATCAGTTTCAGTACATCCAGTAGGGAATAGCCAAAGTACAAATCTAAAGTCGCCAAACAAGGTTGTTTCTCCATCCCAAAACACTCCAAGCACTCTACGAATTACCCTTCCAAGAAAGGCAGTCGTTGGCACTTTATTACAGCCTCAAGCCACTAAAGGAAAGTTATTGAAGACTGCTTCTTCCCAGGCTCCTGTTATAACAATTAAACCAGTTGTCATTAAAGTAGCAGGGAACAACATCAACTCCTTGTCAAAATCTGTCAGCACCAACTCCTTTGCTGGACAAGTTTCTTCTACAAACGCAATCACAAATCTTCCTGAAAAACAGGCATCATATCCGGCTCCTCCGATGAAAATACATTTTGATTATGGCATTATGGGTAATGATAGCCCACCGCCTGTAGAGACAGGAAGCTCTACGACTCGAACCCATATTCCTGGTGCGGGTATAACACGCTCGTTTCGTGGAAAAGGACACGGAGTTTTTGTTCATACGAAGCTTTCAAATGCGGGGCGAACTCCATCTGACTATCGCCGATCACAAATCCCAAACCCTGCAATCACAAAGCTGCAAACACAGTTCCAGATAGCTTCTCCTTTATCGACACATTCAAGTGAAAGAGGACAAGCAGGGAAGGCAATGAAATCCTATGGAGTGATTTCAATGGCTGGTAATTTACGCGTTCCGACGAAACAAGGAACTGCTATACGGAAAGATCTACAAAGGGTGCCACAAACCAGTGTTTCGAAAACACACAACTACAATCTAAATGCAAAGAAACTTGTATACAATTCCCTAACGTACCCTTCTAAAACACCAAGTAACTACGCTTTGAGGGAACAATTCCAAAAAAAGCAACAAACTTTCACACAGCGGGCTGCAATACCTTACAAAGGTTCTTTTCCCCTTAAGCTGCACAAAGTTTATCCGTATTTTGGTATGAATAGTTCTCAAAGCAAGAATTTGAACGACAAACCAAGAATAAGGCGTAGATTTCTGGAATTACACCCAAGGACGCGAAGAAGAAACCTGGAAATCGAAGGTAGATAACATTTTGATAGAATTTAAGTTTTTTTTCTAATGATGAAGCTAAACACATATGAGTTAAATACTAACAGGGAGATTTTGCGAAATGTGTTGACACTGTAAAATTCTTAAATTGCGTCGTTCAATGGTAGTTTATGTAAGGCCTCGCAATCATGATTACTGTTGTAAGATTTCTAGTGTTTGTTCACATAGCCCCGCGTAGCGGCTGATTTTTAGAGGAGAGACCACAAGTCAATCAAGCGGGCCGCCATGTTGAACGTGCGAGCAAAATTGAAGCTCAGTCCCTTCTAAAAACAGCCACAAGGCAGGCTAAGTTCACATCATTTTCCTTTTTTGTTTTATTTTATCATTTTGGTTTCGTTTTATTATCTCGGTTAGAATTGTATTATTTCTTTTTCTGTTAAAGTATTAAGTTTTAATCTCCAGCAAATCTATTCAAGATACTCTCTTGCCAGATCATCCATACTATTTTGTTGTATTTTTGATAACGTAACCGTAAAGTGTCTGTGCTCGAACATTTTCAGGTGATTGAAAAAACGCTCAAGACGAGGGTTCCAAATGATAAAAGGGAAATAACACAACCATTCAACAGTTTCACAGCCTGCAAGAGGAATTTTGGAAACTCGACTCGAGTAAACTAAAACCTAAATAAATATAGGAAGAAATACAAACAGATATAAATAGAAATATAACTGTAAGGTAAATATAATTTTAACGTAAATATTATTTCAAACTTGAACCATAGCGAAACAACTAGTATTCTTTCAGGAATTTACACTTCACTTTTGATTTGAATTGCTGAAAACAAGAAATTTGATTGCAATCATTGAGCGCTCCATATTTTAGGATCTTTTACTCTAGTAAACTATATTTTTACACTTTATTTTTCTATATTCATACTATGCAGAGAGCTTAACAGGTAGCGAAGATAAACTAACTTTAAGTTTGTTTATCTCGAAGTATTTAGTTGCATTACAAGATATTGTTGCAAAGCCAGTGATATACAGTGCGCCTAAATATGTCTGAAAAGATACGAAAACTGACTCATTAGTTAGTGCAGATCAATGGGTCGCTTAGAGTGCAGTTCGGGATTTGTGATCATGGGCACTAATAAATAACAGGAAATAACAACGAATAATTTAACAAGTGGGGCAAGCTCAATTTGCATTACTTCGTTTTACAGGTGCACACATATTTGCATTGGAATGCAAGAGTAACTCCACTGGCTTTAAGCCTATAAGAAGTTTTCGTATATGCGATTACATAATGTAATATACAGGGTTAATTCATCAGTGCATTAAAATAAGTGCGAAACGAAGAGCTAGGAAGTCAAATATCTCCAAGTTTAAACCAATGTTGACTTTCAGCTTGCTTTCCTGGATTTATGCGTGATACTCTGCGCATGTTCAGATATGAGTTTATTGTAATATTGCGGCTTGTATATAGCGAAGGTTACGATGTTTACTAATTTCATAACATAGATGGCAAAATCACTTCATGCTGATTGGATAACAAAGGGGGCATTTTTTCTTATTTTAGAGCAAAATGACTCAGCGCTAATTGGGTGCTGATGTACTTTAGCACATTTCCGAAGAATTTCCGAAAATTTCAAAAAGTCTTTAAAATCCCTTAAAATCGTTTTCCGTCCACTTCCAAGTTCCTCCCTTCTATTTTCTTTTTACGTTCAATGCCCATATATATGATCTTTTTAAGTCCACACTATAATTATATGTATGTAGATTACATGCAAATTAAAAAACGTTCGATTTGGCAATGAACGTAAAGAGAAAATTTTGTAAGATCGCGAACTTTTTTTAACTTAAAGAATATTTTATGTAGCTTAAAATCTCTTAAAAGGATTTTGAGCTTCAATAAGTATGCAAGTATTTCTGTTATTGCGACGTTTTATTTTACCGTAGCTACATAGTTAGGTCTTTAAGTTCTAATTACTTTAGTACAGTTTACTGTTTAGTCCAGACCAGTGTGGTTTGTTATTTAGTTTCCCAGTGAGTACTTGCAATCGCTTCTTTACTAGACGTGGAGGATATTTAGTGAGCAAGATGGCATTTCTGTTGGGACGCAAAATTCTCTCAAAAGCTTCTTAACAAAATTCGCTCAAAAGCTTCTTAACAAATGTTTTTATAGTTTTACAAATGTTAGGAAGTTAGGAACGGCTCGTTAGAAAAGTGAAGAACGTGATGGGACATTTTGCTTGAGCACTATGGGTGATTATTTTCCCTTTTCTTTGGCTTTCCTGCATTTCTTTCTTGGCTTGTCCCTCTTGGATATTTATGAACCCCTCCCCACCCCCCCTCCCCCTCCTGGACCCGCCACTACACTGTGTAGTATAGTTCATTTATGTTTAAATCAACGATGTGTATAATCTTGAAACTGTATTACGCACCTGCTTCTCGACGCTTCTTAAGACTGTTACATGCATGAAACATGAGTCATAATGCCTTCCTCAATATTAACTGTATTGTAGGAATTCTACAGTATTTAGCCAAAAATCTTGCCGCTGACAAAATTTTAATTTTGTCGATAAAATATCTTCAAAACAAGCGAATGTTTAGGTCACTACTTTTCAAGAGACATGGTTTTTGAAATTTTAAAATAAATCTTAAATCAATGTAAGTGGCCTTATTTCTTTGCCAGTCATCATTTAACCATACTTGACTCAATGTTTTATTTGGAACAAACGATTGCAAATGCAATTTGAAACGTTTTCTTAAATGCCTGATTTCAATTTGAATACAGTGAAACCCACGTAAAAGAACCTTTAAGAAAATTAAGATCCTACTAGGCTATGATTTTCCATTTAACACCTACTTAGATTAGTTATTATTTTAGCCAACAATTCGTAACAGGTTCTTGTTTTTCAATTTATGTTAAATTAAAGTAAAATCAAGGGGGACAAGTTCCATTCAACACATCCATTTTAATAAAATTTTTGTCCTCAACATTGCATTCAGCATAGCGCTGCCCTCCTTAATGTTGCTTTTAAAATTCACTTTAAGTACCATTTAAATAAGAACCTAAGATACGGCAAATGAGGCAATCAGCGCACAGTATCCTCCTAGGATTGCTCGTCATTTGACAATGCTGATCAGAGGGGAGTGTTTTCGTAAGGATTACCTGGTCTTGTGTTGCATTTTACTAATCGAATCATTTCTGTTATCATATCAGTGAGCACTTCGAGGACTTTTCGTTCTTACTCTCGACTTCCAAGGTTACTATTCACATTTTGTATTGTAATTCTTATTTGTATTTAACTAATTTCTTATATGTCTAAACTTTGGTACACGTTTTTAAAGTTTGTTTTTTTTCCCTGTTCAGACTGGGCTTTTTTTGGTGTCCCTTAGTTTTTGGGCGGGGGACCAGGTTAAAGGATATATTCCTTTTTTGAGTGCTACTAAAGCTAGTGTAGATATAATTTTACAAAAGATGTTTCACTATAAGCTTGTTTTGTTTCCTTATTGTAACTAGTGCTATGACGTCATATGTTGTCACAATTACTTCATGGTTCGTTCGTTGATGTTCCGTACATCGTATCAATGCTTTCACAACAACGGAAATATTTGTAAAAAACAATTTCTCACTCAAGATAGTTTACCGTTTATAATTACTTCAGTTTGAATCACCAACAATCCAACAGTGTGCAGTCGACGAGGCTACCCTAACTGGCATTTTCAAAACAAAATCTTGTTTCTGGATAAATTTCATACAAGTCACCAAAAGTCATTAGTTTGTGATTAGTTGGCTGCAGGATATTAGAGATTGAACATGCCCCAGTCCGGAATAGGGTTTAGGTCATTCACAAAAAGTTCCGGTTTATATAAAAAAGACTCCGCAAGAAATAAGGGTGCATGTTGACTCAACGCAGAGTCAAACTGAGAGTACTCTACGCCATTTACTATTAAAGTTCTGATACTGTATTCCCTGTATTGGAGTGGTAACAATAACCGTCGTATTTTTTAGCAAGTCCAGAATTTTTAGGGGCTATTAAGGGAATGTAGCCGGTGTGAAGCCAAGAACGCAAGTTACACCATGAAGAAAAAACGCAATCGATTTTTTTGCACCACCAATAGGAAGGAAAATTGCATATTGTACATACAAAAACGCCACAACTGATATATACACTTTAAAAGTTAATGCCTATTGTCGCAGCTTGTCAGCGTCATGAGTCTTCGGCTCAGCCGGCGCCAGTATCAATTTCATCCTGAGCGTACCCCTGCGTAAAAAGACAAACGATTACTTTCAAAGAATTAATTACAGCAAAATTAATAATAATAAAAAATAATAATACGATATAGTAAAATATGTAATGAATTTGTCAACATTAGATTAGATAATGAATGAAATGAATTTGTCAACATTAGATTAGATAAGAAAGGAGAAATTTTACCTAATTAACTCTAAAACTATTTAAACAAGGCAATTTTTCGATCAAACATCGGGTAGGGCAAAATTACTTGGAAAAATCACTCAGGGTCTTAAAATGACTGAGGAGGTGCTGCCTTTGCCCCAATATCTGCATACGGTTAGATCGTCGCGTCTTCTCGGATAAGGACTAGGTTCTAACCTGGTTGGCAGACCTCGAAGGGGAACTTGAGTCCTTTTGCTTGTTCTCTTGCGACTCCTTGAGTCAAAATTTTACAAAACAAAATACAAATTTGTTTCGATGAAGCAGATTTGAAAAGAAAGACAGCAAAACTTACCGTTGGTGCAATCGACATTGTTAGGCCAGTTGCAAGCTGTATTTGTAACGTCCCAATAGAGATTGGACGGACAGGACTTGCAAACTGCGTTACCATGGGCACACTGATAGAACTTACTGCAGTCGGTTTCGTGAGGGTAATAAGCTCCTACAACTGAGCAATCCGCTGGAAGAACAAGAACGTGTGTGTATTTATATATTATACCCGTGCTAACTCCTGTTGCACATCTTATGCTGATGTCAAGTAAATGGTAGTTCATTAAATTTGCTTGTTTTTATCTTTCTTTCGTCTGTTAGAAGCAATCATTTTAGTTTCGTTTCCAGTCTGTTTGAAACGTTTTAACAACGTTAACCATATTTGTGTTGCTGTTACCGTCTAGTTTGTAAAAAGGGATTGGAGGATCTAGAGGAACCAAACGATCAGAGATTTTGTCCTTTACAATATCTAATGACTTAAACTAAAAACAATTAAAATATACCGTTGTGTATTAATATTCTTTTAAGCAACGAGGAACTGAATTTTAAAGATGCCCCATTTTCTTGTCTCTGTATTTCGTGGTAAATACCTTGGCAAGAGTGAGTGTGACAGTCTCTGCTCTCTGATCTCGGCCCAACGCACTGCAGGCCAGCGTTGCTTGGAGGAGGAATGGTACAAGTGCGCGTGCGCTGTTGAGTGCCTCCGCCACAACACTTTGTACACTCGCTCCAGTCTCCCCACTGGTTCCAGTTTCCTTTAATCGCTTAAGACATGATGGACGTCAAAGAACATGTTTATCAATATGTGGTGCTTAGGATAAGAGACTACTGTAGTTAAACCGTATGATATTGAAAATTTCTTGCGCTACAGAGGACATACTCAATAACAACTATTTCCTTAAGGCGGGACTTAACCTAAAGCACGCTTTGTGGCCACTTTTCCTCATGTTACTTCTGACACCTCCGTCAATGGTTTAATTCTACAAAATCCCTATGCTTAAAACACAGATGAGATGAAGGAGAGTCAGCTTGAAATTTTAAGATACAAAACGTTTTGAAATCAAATCAACAAATAACCAGTCAAAGCATTCTCACTAACACCTGAAACAAAGAATGTACACCCTCTGCGCCACGGTTAGAACTTTCAATTTACAACAAAGATTTTTTGAACATTCCTTGTATTTTCCTTCTGTAGTTTGCCGGCTTTCATAACAAGTCAACTATAAACTATTCTTATAAGACTAGCATTACGCATTAAAAATTGATCAGGGACTGCTACACCTGTATCGATAAGATTTGATAGCATACATTTGAGATTTATTATAGAACTAGAAATGATTTAAAGGTGCTGGTTGCAAAATCCGATTTAGTATGAGTGCATATAAATATGTATCTCAGCGAAAAAAGGTATTGATGCTTGTAAGCGAGAAACTATGTTTTTGAAGTTACAAAGATTTGTTAAAAACAAAAAAAGTGGGATGATCGAACAAACACTTATTACTCGTGCTTCTTGTGGAAGAGCCCGAGTATTAAAATGCAGTTCATCCACAAAACTCAGAACTTTCCAAAAAGTCAGTTCCGGCGCATCTGCGTAATCTCAAGTTTTCTGCCTCCGGTGCAATCTTCGCAACGCGCTTGGGTTATAACAGAGCAGAAACTAATTACCTTACAATTAACTTGAAATAAGAACATTTACGTGGTAAGCTTTGAAACAACCTGATATACTGTCAGTGGCGCTAATTGAAAATCAAGGACAACAAGAAGGGCGCCATATCAAACCAAAAGAGCAAGTGTCGACCACATTTATTTAACTGCTTTTGTAATAATGAACTTTAGTGCCGTTTATAACTTCGCCGAATCGCTTCATTTTGTCTCCTTATGTGATGTATTAGAAACGAGGAATGCGTTACTTCCCTGAAACAAAATATTAAATAATTCAGATCTCGCCGTGACAAATTTGTTGTTTATATGTACAATCGTGTACAGTGAAGGCTGGTATAGGTGTCTTGCTAGTGAGCAGACAAAGTGAGCGTGAACTCGCAGAAAACAAGGAGGTGTCTTCGTGTAAATCTCGAAAATCGCTGTTCTCATTGCTGTATACACTTAATTGGGTAAATTTACGTAAATTTAAGAAAACTGCTCGAAAATCGGCATTTAGTCGTCTTTTTATTGGAAATTATGGACGATAGAGTGATCAAGTAAAAAAGAAACTGTCGAGAGATCAAGTTCTCAGATGGAGTTGTTTACAACTTTCATGATCCAAAAGTCACGGAAAATCCTTAAAGTGCGCGCGTACAGCTTAACTTTTAACTTTCTCCCGCCGAATATTGTGTATATTTCGGCTATACCTCTTCGTTTACACAACAGTTGGAACAAATAATAAAAAATGATTTTAAAAAACTTCAATTCGCAAAAGTACATTTTTTGCAAGTTCCAGCATTTGGTTCGCAAAAATTAAGCGAATTGCGATGTGCTAATTCGAAACCTGTTAAATTATTCTTCAACAGAGCTAAGGCAAAGAAAATTAGAAATGACTTAAAGTTCTTACAAGAATGTTCTGAGCTCATTCGCCGATCTACGTCATCATCAGGGAATAAACAAATAAATAGTAAAAAGTGTAGCGGAGTTCTTACACTAAATGCCAGCTAATTCGCGATCGACCGTATCACAGATTATAGATCTGAATGATATAATATAATTCTCGTAATAATTGCACAACCTTGAGCAAATACTCAATACCTTCAACAAATTAAATGTCTTTGTTAGTCTGTTTTCACAAATTAATTCTTTCACGGTTTCAACGGCCTAGTTGAGCCCATTAGAAGCCCGAGTTCACGAGTCTAGTATTTTGACTTAAATCAAGGTCATCTTCAAAGTGAGGAACACAAACAACAACTATCAATTAATATAGGCTATGAAATAATTAACATAATATAGATACTTAAGATTTTAGAAATGTTTTTCATGCAGACCATTCTTTTTATAATAGAACTCGGGCTCCCTGTCGGTTCAACTAGGCATTGAAACTGGGGGAACAGTACTTACTTTCTGCTGGAGTGAGAGAAATAATTGGTGAACTCTAATTAAAAAAGCCATTTGATTAGTTAAGCTACTGGGTATTGGCTCAAGGTTGTGCATTTATGGCAAGAATTTTATGATCATATTGTTCAGATTTGTAAGTAATCGATGGCAAATTAGCTGGCATTTAGTCCTAGAACTCTGTTACGCTTTTTACTATTTATTTATTTATTCCCTGATGAATATCGGCGAAATCTCGGGGCATTCTTGTAGGAACTTTTAGTCAATTCTAATTTTTTAGTAGTAGCTCTAGGTCCAAACTGAATTCTAACTTTTTCAAATAGAGCAAAAATAACGTATTGACTAGATTAGACCCATTCACATTTTCGTCAAAATTTTATCTAGACAATAAACTTTATCTACTTCCAAAGTTATAAAGATGCTCAAGTTTCGAGCGTTAGCCCTTCGTCGGAGCAAATTATAGCAACTGTGACAGTTTTATTACCTTTAAACCTTTAAAACTTCTACGGCGTTTTCGAGAAGAAACGTATATTTAGTAGAATGCATTATTAATGGTTTGAGTTGATCTATATTTGACTTTTAACGAAGTCAAAACACTAAAAAAACCTATTTGTTCTGCGGCATTTTGTAATAAACTACCTATTTTGCAATAACGACTGCAGCAGTTTGTAATACTGTGCGCATTTTGTAATAAAATGTGCAGCATTTTGTTATAAATCTAACCTATGCATTCTGTAATAAGGGCTGAGGCATTTTGCAAACATTTTAAGTTACGCAAACTGTTAAAATGTCTGACGCAAACTGTAATGAGTTCTTTAAAGTGACGTCAATGTGGTAACCGACACAACTGTTTTATGGCTGTTGATTTGAACCTATGTTGATGACGTCATCACAGAAACCCTTGAAAGTCATTGTTTGCTTTTAAAAATGATGGTCTGCCTGAAAAAATAACTGGAATTTAATTATTTCTTGTGAAAGTTACAAATTTACTAGTTTTTCTTTGAAAATCCATAGTTGTAGTTATTTTCAGTTGAAATAGATTTTTTTAAAACAAATTTACAAAATTTGAAACTTGGGCTGATAGCCGCCATTTTGGATTTTTAGAAAAGGTTGCCAGGGCAACATAGATAACTTTTTTCGATTACCAGATGAAATAGTTGATCATATGCATATACTTGCCAAGCGAAAATTCATTATTCTTACCTGTTTGCAAAATTTTGGTATAGATAGTTAGCATTTTTGACATTTCTTTGTTGTTGCCGTAGGAACCAATTAGAGAAAATTTGGCTTAATCATTTGAAAGATATATATGTCAATTGGTTGAGTATCATTGAAGAACACCTCTTATGAAAGTAAGAGTATTAAGAGATGTGAAAAAGCAAAGAAAAAATTAAACAAACAGTACGAATAGAAAGATTTCGAGTCGAAATTTTCATAGGGGTAGCTAGCTAATATAGTGAAAGACCATCGAACGTCTGCTTTAATTTACGCAAGAGAGTACCAGATATTTTTAATACATAGCTGATTTGTGGTGTTTGAGGACGAAAATTCTTTTAGGAAAGTCAAAGTCGAAACACTGATAAAGCCATTCAAAAGCCGTCAAGCCGAGGCCACGTATAATGAACTGTTGACTTGATCACTCGAGACAATTTACGGACTATTTAATGTGGATTTTGAAACAGTTTTCTTAAACTTACATTAATTTACCCAGTTAAGCTATTGTATACAGCGATGTGAACACAATGATGTTTTGATATGTTTCAAGCAGACTTGAAGACGCCATCTTGATTTTTTCTGCGAGAAATGCTGCTGTTCACGCTCACGTTGTCTCAACTCAAGACACGTATGTACTGTCGCAATTTGTAATACCTTTCGCAATTTGTAATAGCACCATGTCGCATTTTGTAATATCTGTCGCAATTTGTAATACCTTTCGCAATTTGTAATAGCACCCTGTCGCATTTTGTAATATCTGTCGCAATTTGTAATACCTTTCGCAATTTGTAATACCTTTCGCAATTTGTAATAGCACCCTGTCGCATTTTGTAATATCTGTCGCAATTTGTAATAG
>JAOBRD020418418.1:0-18964 GCA_027575215.2 Hydrozoanthus sils | reverse complement strand
TCAGATTTACATGTCATGCCTTCAAAACATCACTGCCCTGCGCTTGCTAATCATGAGCTCTCCTGTTCTAACAATAATAAACCTGTCGAAAACGTCAACAAAACTCGGAGTTGCTAATTTTCAGCTAAAGTTTTACTCCGGATTCAAATTGCAACGATCAATCCCTCCTCGCAAGGTTTCAATGAGCTACTGTTCGCAGTCTCGTACACATTTTCTCTTCACTGACTTCACTTGCTGCGTACCATTTTGGCCGCAAGGGATACGAGCCTGGGTACAAAATGCCAGTCTACGTTTCTGCGACAAGCACCCTTGCTTGCTTTCCAACCTACTCAGGTTGGAATGTGTTTCCACTTCAGTGGAAGGGAGGCAGGGGTATCGACTGCCAATCAATGACTAATTAGTTCTGAAGCAGAAGCTAGCAGGAACACTTCAATCCGCTAATCGAATGGTAAGACCTTTGCTGTAAGCACTCCTTTTTGTCAATGTGTGATATCAACCAAACAGAAACAATATACATCTTGATTGGTAAAAAATACCATATATCTATAAGTACACCATCTACTTGTTGTTTGTTATTACTATAAAAGCCGGTAAAGTTCTGGGGGTTCGAGCGTTATCCGCATGTTGGATGAAACCTCATTAGTCTTTCGTCGGAAGAGTTGCCGTCGGAAGATCACTAACGTAATCATTTATTGTGACGTCATGAAGTTGGACCGTGAAACAAATTTTTTTCAATTGTTCGTGTATCGAATGATGGGGAAACACAAGGTTGATTCACTTGCTCTTTTCATTTTAACAATTTTTGTCATAGAAACTAGCACTCTTTGCCCTGAGGAGTCAGAATGTATTACGGGTCTCTGTTGCACAGGCTGTAAATTTAGCCCACAAGAAACGCCTTGTCGCACAAGAAGAAGTGCGTGCGATACGCCTGAGTACTGCACAGGAAAAACAAGCCGTTGCCCTAGAAACGCCTATCTTCCCGACAGAACTTTGTGTGATCGTGGTGCTGGGATGTGCTACAAAGGGCTATGTATATCGAAACTACCACGCAATCGCTTGCCGCGCGCACCCACCGCAAGCTTTAAAAGCACAACCATGGAGCATGCGCAGAGCGCCGGTTTTACTGAGAACATTGCAAACCGGACAGACGCCAACGTAAGAAGCAAAGAAAAGCCGAACGGAGGCTTGCTGCGATGGGTAAAAGAAATCAAGCAAAATCAATTGTTTCTTCCTTTAGTTGGTTCTTCATTGCTTTTCCTCGCCCTCGTAGTTATCACAGGGCGCATGCTGTGGTGGTACTTCACCGAGAGAAGGACAAGAAAGAAACTCGAATCAAATATAATCGATTTTGACTTTCATTAGGGAAGCCAGTCTTATGGCTTGTATTGCTCTCAACTGAAACTGTAGCAGTAGTAATAACATAGACTGGGAGGAAACAAAAACGATTGCGATTGCTCGATTGATCTGTTTTTCGATTGATATATTTCATTTCTAAAATAGCGCATCATTGGATGGAGTTATCATCAAAACTGCTATATTTTCTAATATGTTAAACGGACTAGTATACCACAATATACCATACAGTATCTTGCTTTAATACAACCAACCTTGAGCTATATCAGAAAGCACGTATTTTTCAGTTGCGCATTATGATTGGTTCCGGCTATGGCCTTTTCCTGGTAATGGGCTGGACATCAAAGCGCGTCACGTTATGCAACAGTTCAAAGTGATTAAGTTTGATGATAAATGTTTAAAGACACTTTACAAAAAGGTAAAAAGAAAAGTGACACAAGTTAAATTATCCGTGTAAAATGGTAGAAAATTTAAAAAAAACTACTTCCTTGTTTTGCAACAAATCGGGAAAAATAACAAGCACTGAATAAACATCAACTTATTTTTAGTTTGCGCAATGAAACAGCATTCACGCAATACAGCTTATGATTGTCTCAGATCCAAAACATTAATCCTTATGACTCATTAATTTCCTCAATTAGCTCTAGCCATCTTGAGTTATCTTCCCGAATGTATTTACGTTAACCATATGCACGCGCAAGGTTCCTGAATGACACCATTCGATTTCTTTTCAGTAACACTGTTTTTCCTTTTAGTCTCCCCGAACGTCGCTTCTAGTAAGTCATGCGTTCTTCCAAAGACAGAATGTTCACACGGAGTTTGCTGCAAAAACTGCTTATTTAAGAAAAATGGAACATTGTGTCGCCGTAAAATCTCCGAATGCGACTTACCCGAGTACTGCACAGGAGAACAAAGTCACTGCCCCCGAGATACGTTTTTACTCGACGGATCCTCCTGTGGCAAAAATGGTCAAACATGTATTGGAGGACACTGCCGCACCAAGAACATCGATTTGTTAGGTAAGAAGATGGCAAAGAGTTTAAAGAAAGGCAATAAATCCAAGAACGCTGCTACTTTCTCAAATATGAAACTTCATCAATCAAAAAACGTACCCAAGTTACCCGGTTCGGCCATTAAAAGCCAAGCTCAAACTAACGAGAGTTTCTTGAGCAGAGTTAAAAGTTTAAACAAAAATGCACTTTTTCTGCCGCTTGTCGCCGTTGCTGCGGCAGCGGTCTTCCTGCTTATCATATGCGTGTGCGCATGTAAAGGAATACACCGGGAAAGAAAAATGCGACGGAAGCTGGAGAAGGCCCGTGTGACAGTCGAGAAAGCTACTGTACAACCATACAACAGTATAATTAATGATGAGGACGTGCATTACGACATTAAACTCTCAAGCAATTCGGCGAACCTCTCTCGTATCGATGAATGATAGATCAAACTAATAATAGTTCGTCACTATGTACTGAAAAAAGTACATAATATAACATCGTTGACAAACATAAATGAGTTTATTGTTTCAGTTTTACTGTATGAAAAACACTTATTTCTCATTAAAGTCTGAAAGCTTTTTAGTTCTATAAATAACTTTGCTTCTGGGTTTTATGATTAAGTGCTTTCTAAGATCATTTTATTCCACAATTCCTGAACATGCAGTTTAAAAACGAAAGTTGTTGCGTCTAGTTCATCTTTGTATGCTTCTTTAGCAAAACATGCACTTCGCTTGAATGGCCGAAAGGCTAACGTAATCCAAGAGTTGCAAGTGCGAGTGACCCAGTCAGACCACCGTGTTGCGTAATAGCTAATAATAGTTCGTCACTATGTACTGAAAAAAGTACATAATATAACATCGTTGACAAACATAAATGAGTTTATTGTTTCAGTTTTACTGTATGAAAAACACTTATTTCTCATTAAAGTCTGAAAGCTTTTTAGTTCTATAAATAACTTTGCTTCTGGGTTTTATGATTAAGTGCTTTCTAAGATCATTTTATTCCACAATTCCTGAACATGCAGTTTAAAAACGAAAGTTGTTGCGTCTAGTTCATCTTTGTATGCTTCTTTAGCAAAACATGCACTTCGCTTGAATGGCCGAAAGGCTATCGTAATCCAAGAGTTGCAAGTGCGAGTGACCCAGTCAGACCACCGTGTTGCGTTTTTTAACAAGACACTTTACCTGACGTATTCCAGTTGACTCTGCTGTATAAATGAGCACCAGTTCTGCTGGGGGCTGACCTGCGATGGATTAGTGTCCTGTCCAGGGGGAATCAAACTATATTCAGTCGCCAGCAATGTGAATACCGAACGTGTAGCGGGTATCAATGCTGGCAATTGAGTATAGCAAGTTGATTAACTAGTTACGTTGTGTAATTTTTAGAACCCCTTGGGCCGAGCAAATGTCTTGACCACTATCTTGCAAAACTAGATTGATACTGCACCAAAACATAAAAAATACCCGGTTTCCGTAGCGCTAAGCGGGTGAGAGTCTTTGATTCCCCCCTGGACAGGACAATAGAAAAGTAAAGTGTCTTGCTCAAGGACACAACACAGTAATTTGGCCGGGGCTCGAACTCGGGATCCTAAGATTAAGAATCCAACACGCTAGCCGCTAGGCCACTAAATCGCCGACCTAAACATAACATTAGAATATAATATTGCTTCGACGCGGATTTTCCTTTTCTTTTTGGTTAATTTAGATGTTTTTGGGAAACTGCTGACCAGCAGCAACAACTTGACGAATGTTCAGATTTATCCTTGATACTTCTAAATATTTCTTGATTGTTTCATAAGTCTTAGAATCGCCCTCGCCATCTGTGTTTGTCCCTAACCAATCTAAGGACGTCTTCAAAACTTTTGGCACAGCATGATAAGCAAGTCTGGTTTCACCAGACATTACCATTAGGTCTCCACTGCGCATGTACATGGCAATAGGCGTGTCCTCTAGGGTTTTGCCACCTAGTAGAAAGACAGCTGGCTGGCCAAAGCTGTGAGAAAAAAACAGTAAAGCTTTTAGCAATTGGAGAGTTCAAAGTATTCAGTTAATAAAACTCTCGTTTCTGTGGTTCGGTCGATTACTAAAATATAAATAACTGGCAAACAACCGACAGTTTAGCTTCAAAGGACTTGGTTTAAGGCTACAGCTTAATGGCAGTACAAGGATTTTGATGCACTTCACACGAATGGAGAAGCGCAAAATTTGCACGCAAAGGTACGGCACTGTGTATCCCCTCCGAGAAATAGATATATTTAGCAAAGACAACGCGACAACAGCGTGACTTCTGTTTTACGTGCGCGCGCACAGCTCGAGGTCCTGAGACGTATAGTACACGATGTACACGCCACGTTGTGTTTCAGGACGGGATTTTTATGTTTTTGCGTTGTGATCACAACGTGACGTCTTCTCAGATTCTCGAGCTAAGTGCGCGCACACGTAAACAGGAGTCACGTTGTCGTCGGGTTGTCTTTGCTAAATCTACCTTTTTTCTCAAACTAGAGACTTCGGATTCGACTGTAACGTGTACGAGCTTTTCTCATTCAAAATAACACGCGTGCTTGAAGTTCGAAGAAATCGCACCATCTCGTTGTGTTGCCAAATTTCGTAGTCCACGCGCCCAATTTTTTTGCGAATCTCGTTGTAAACAAGACGACGACGACGACGACGAGTTTTGGCACCACAACGAGATGGCGCAATTTCTTCGCAACTTCTGGCACGGGCAGTATGGCGAATGGGAAAAAACTCGTACTCGTAGTCGTACCTGAAACTCTCACGAGATTCTTTACAAATTCTGGCACGCGTAGTACGACGAATCGGAAAAAACTCGTACTCGTTATCGAATCTGAAGGTCTCAATTTTACCAGCTTCGAGTATGCAGCTCGTTCAATTCTGGAGACACCGCGCGTGCTCTGAATACCGTAAAAAATGCAAGTGCCTGGTAAATCTAGCCGTGTTTTGTAACCCCTCATCCTCCCCTCCCCCCCCCCCCCCCCATCCGTGTGTCCACTGAGGGTTGGGTCACTTACCTAAGTGAGAAGAGAGGAGCTGTGAGGTCGAACTCCGAGTGATCTGTGTGCCCACTGAGAGTAGAGTCCAGGTGATAATAGTTGATAATGCCTGCCTCAGGGGCAAACCTGGATCAGGGTTAACAAACAAGAAATCTATTACAGTCTGTATAAAAACAAAAATACACAAAAGCATTTCGTCTTAGGCTTTGTCTTCTATAAGCCTGCTGCTTTAAGGGGTGTTCACACTAGAGATGCAAAGACAGACACTAGAAAGAAAAACTTTCTTTTTCTTTTGCACACCTTGCAGTTGCTCTTCCTTCACAAATTTTCAAGTGTGAATGGAAGTGCACTTGCATTTATTTAGTATAAAAAAACCTATCAGGTTTCTCAATTGACAAGGTCTCTAAAGGCCTACGTACAGATCCTTGCTGAAAAAGACTCACAGTTCTAATGGTTTTAAATAAAAGCTTTTCCAGTGAGTATAACAAAATTTAGTAATTTTCACGGGCTTTCTACGAGAAAAGTCTTGGATTCTGTAGGAGGCCTATAAAACCCAAGTGTTCAAGTGTAATACTTAAAGCAGCCCTGCACTCTATCATGAGATTTCGCAGGAAAAAATTCAACCATTGACACCTAGCTATAGGCGCATGACATACCAGTAGTCAATGGCGTTCATTCAACAGGTGAAAAACTGGTGAATGCAGAAAAAGGAATATGTTTTGATTCACTTTAAGAAGAATTATGCCCAACTGGTGTATCGATTGCGGTTCCACGATCAAACCTTCAGTGAACATTTGTAATGACTTCCTGGACAAACGTCATCAAAAGTCTCGGTCCAGAACCCCTGGCTGCACAGTGATGAAAAGCAGTGCAACTCTACACCAGCACCAGCACAATAGTCAGCGGCGAAAATGAGTCAAAATTACTTTTTTCATCATATTTGAGTTACATTTAGAGCTGCTATACTGTCTGTATAAAATGCAGTGCCACTTTAAGTTCAAACTATAAACGAAAGGATCCATACCTTGGAAATCCAAGGGAACAGCTTAAAGAGGTGAAAAGTTCAACCAGATCAGTTGGAATGGCAGTCTGCCTTTCAGAGCTGTAAGTCTAAATGAGTAACAAAAAAGCAGAATGGATCACAACTCATTGCAACTGTCTGTTGCTAGATTTAAAATCCTTTTAAAATCAAATTTGTCACTCTACAACTGCATAATAGTACTACAATACAAATATACTCAATCTAGTATGTGATAGTGATACAAGAAGGAAGAAGGTTTGAAAACTGAAACAATATTTTCATTAGATGCTATAGTTTATTGGATGAATCTTTAGATAAAAAATCTATGTGGGAGCAAAGGAATAGAGAACATCAGTGGGGCGAAACTTCAGATTTTTAGCTTATAAAACACCTTTACTCCTATACCAACTTTTCAACAAGAAAATGAAGAATAGCATAAAGTACATACGAAAACTAACCTTAGTATCCCAGTTGTAGTGAAACCCAATTGTAACCCATCTAAGCTTGTAAAGAAGGCTTTGTTCGAAGCAACTGCAGAAGACAAATCAATACTAGGACTAGATTTAAGTTTATCTATTACAATATAATTAGTATGTACAAGCTAGGCTACACTCGTAATTTGATTGGTTTAGAAAGAATAGATGTGCTCAGCAGATTAGATATTCTGCAACTATCCGTCTCAATTAAAACAGAATAAGTGTAAATTATTTGTTGAAGGTGAAGTGAATATACCTGATGAATAATCCCAACAAGAAGTTGATGGGATTACTCACAACTATATCCAGATATTCACTATAAAGCTCAGGTAAATAATTGAACATTCATTATTAGTAAAATTACTATAACGTGAGAGAACAAACAACCAGTGGCAATAATTTAAACAAAATTTCACTGTTGTTATCAATTGTTTTCACACTGCTGTGTTAACTTTAATAACCTCACGCAGGTACATAACAATCATAATGGTAAGTCTTATTTTGACAACATTTTGGGTAAGATACTTTAGATATTTTTTCAATAGCCTAATCTACACCAACTTCAATTGGTACTTTTTCTTTGCTCTGAAATCATAAAAAATGAAATATTTCATTTCATATTGAATTATCGGACAGCGCTAGCCATCAGAAGATAAAAAAAACCCTCAAACAAGCTTTCAGACAATTTGCAAAACTTTCAAGCCTCATTCAATGATCTTTTTGAAGTCAGGAGGCTCAGATATCAATGGAAAGCTAAAAGCTTTTGTATTAAACTATCTACCAACACAATTTAGGAAGAGTTAATGCTACTAGCTTATAGGGTCTCACTTGAGGGTAGTTCCCTATACAACAGTTGTCAAGAAACTGACCTGTCATCACATATACATGACTGCCAAATATCATCACTTCGGTTCATATGTGCATCAAGGTTACAAACATTGGGCTTCCTGTGATATTGCTTTAGACAACTTTCTATCCACATCTGCTGTCCCCCGGGAAGAAAGGGATTCACGACAAAAAGAAAGCCTACCAAGAGTTGCACATTAGTTATTAATTTTAATTGTATGCTTCTATTCTTGAAATATATTCATTTTCGAGTTTTTGCAAAATTCTGCTATGTAAATGTTATTCCTGTAGAAACAAGACATCATTTTTCAGAATTATTGGTTTTTAAAACTTTAAATTTCTCATATTAAATGTATGCTGAATGAAAATTATTTAAATATATAATATTATGCCATCTGATAGCTTGATAGCTAAAAGGCAAGGTTGGAGGCTAGCAAGTAAGAGGCTTAATGTTGCAATGAAGGTTTCTGTTGTCTTCAGGTAAAACCAAATGTAAAAGAATTACAAGGCAGGGGGGGGGGCATGAGTACAGAAGTGAGAGGGGCGAAGAAGGGAGCAGAAAGAAGGTGAGAAGAAGGGAGACTGAAGTGCATCTGTGGAAGAGGAAGGAACAGGGGAGAACAAATTCTTTTGTGTGGAGAGGGGAGTTTGAATGTTTTCCTTTAAATTAGTAGTAATTATAGTATCCCCCAAAACCAGCTACCTTATTTCTTGAGACTCAAATATTTATATTTTTGAGTCACTGATGTTGTCAGTGCTAAGAAAACCATTTGTTACCACCTTGCTACTGTGTGTGAGCTTGGCTTAGTGTGTGCGAGCTTGGCTTAGTGTGTGTGAGTTTGGCTTAGTGTGTGCGAGCTTGGCTTAGTTTGTGTGAGTTTGGCTCAGTTAGTAAGATCTCTGACTGTCAAGCATGAGGCTCTGGGTTCGATCCCCAGCTTTGTTGAGGGTTGAACATTTGTGCAGCCTTCTTTCGCCACACCATCCATGGACACTGGGATGTTAAATCCCTATAAAGCTTATTTTTCTAATTTGCAGATGAAAAGTAGAACCCTCTAATAGTAGTAATTATTGAAAATAAAACAGTTTCTCGCTGTTCCTGTTACATTTTTTAGGCTTAAAATTGTGCAATGCTGACGTAGCAGGAGGCATGAGGCAGAGACACTGACAATCTTTTTTATCTCAAAACATTGGATTAATTCTGGCTACAATAGTTGCAAATTATGTTATAACTTTAATTAATGAATTATTCCCTTGAAACGGTTTGAAATAAGTTCTTATCTTTTTCAATAGCAACAAAAATTTTAAACAATGAACACAACTCACTGCTGCTACATTTACATTCCAATCTATTTTTTTGGTTAAAAAGCATACTTAGGACATGGAATTTTTTTTTTCTTATTTGAATTTTTAGTTCTTAGATGACAACAGTTTTAATCTAAAAAGTAAAAAATTAAGCTCAACAGGGATGTCAAGCCATTGGTTCCACCCATTAATTTTCATTAGAGAACAGTAGGCTGTATTGGTAAAAAATTAAAATAAATCTCAATACCTGGAAAATCGGTGATGCTTTAGACTTTCCAATCTGAGGGTGGGCGTAAGCCCAACCTTACAAGATTCTGGGGGTCTACATCTTTACCACAATTGTACTGAACTCTGTTGATCTTAAAAGTTTGAAATTCAAACTAAGGTAAGTTAAACTAAAAATAGTCATACAGTGATAAATACTATCAACATTTGAAACAACATAAAAGAACAGTGACTATGACAAGTCACAGTTACAGACAGGTAACCAAAACTTGCATGGTTTATGCTTGAACCTTGAGGTTATGACCAGTCTACTCAAAAACTTCAAGAGGTTACAAAGTTTAACTTTGATCAAAAGGGTTGATATTCTTTACAAAACAATTATAGTAATCACAACTCCAAATTTTTGGACTTGATTTCCATTTGGATTATTCAAATATTGTCAATATAGAGACTGTATATATAATGAAGTACACCAAAGTACAGAATTTTGCTGAATACTGGGGTTAACAAAGGGGTTTTAGTGACAGGTGACAAGCTAAGGTCTCAAACTGAGGCAACAGACAATAATTGTCAAAGTGCTGACAAGCAACAGAAATTATCAGGAAAAGTGCAATAGTTTGCGACAGCAACAAAGGAGTCATGAGAGATCAACTATGTAATTATCAAAACATCCAGGAATACATGTAATGCTATGTTTACTTGTCATGATTTTTTTGACATTAATTTTAAGTGGAGCTGTAGAGAAATTAGCAAAGCAAATAACTGCTTAAAAATTGAAAACTATGACAGTGACATTTTGTTCAGACACAAATGTGACAGCAACATTTTGCACTTGAAAAAGATGCAACAAAAAGACCAAAAAATGTGGGACAAGTGACATGTGAGCACCCCTTTGTAGGCCCCAATGCTTCAAAGCTAGCTAATCATGCTTTGACATGCAAGTGTCACTGGCCACAACTTTAAGGACTGTGCTGACTTCTGCTTATAGAAAAATCATAAAGTCCTTCCACTCATAAATTTAGAAACAGGTGTTTGAACTAGGACTAGGTGCATGTCCACATGTGGGTACTGTTAAATGCCAACAAGCAGTTCACTGAAAGTCCATTTATCACTTGCCCTGATTAGGTCCCGCTGACAGTCATTTTGATTGGCTCATTCTCAAAAACTTGTACTGTGATTGGCTCACATGTCTTTCCTATTGTTATATTGCATTACATAATGCTACCTAGAGCAATCGAGACTTTTTCTCCCTTTATGACATCCATACCATTTGTTTGGTGTTAATCCGCAGATTTTGCTGACCAATTTGTAGACGTATTGGCTCTAATAAACATTATGAGCTAAATGCTTCTGTTTAGTTTAACTGAATCCATGTATGTGGGTATGAATCTCTCTTTGAGACAGCTGCCAACTCCTTGAAAATCAAAACCTGGAGACTTGCCATAAAAAACCTGGCGATTGGGGTGAAACAGCTTTACAAACCAAAAATCAATATCTGAAGATTTTAAAAAAATCTCAAATATTAAAAAAAAAGGACTTACGATTTTTATTTTTGTTCTTTATTATATTGTTGTTTTGAGTAGGACAGGTCGTACCTAGTTTTACGCGGCCACAATTAGTGTTACGTGACTTATGCAGCATTTTGGTAAATCAGATAATTAAGAAATCAATATATAATTCAAATTGGTTTACTGTACCTGTTTTTACAGCTTAAGTTTCAATTGGGAATGCACAAATCATGGCTCAAATCATTTATCTAATGAAAGAACATTTTCAAAAACAGCTCAAGATTTTCAAGGCAAACCATGATACCGTGAGATCATGCCTCAAACCGCGAATCT
The DNA here is from genome assembly GCA_027575215.2 of Hydrozoanthus sils. Lineage (NCBI taxonomy): Eukaryota > Metazoa > Cnidaria > Anthozoa > Zoantharia > Hydrozoanthidae > Hydrozoanthus > Hydrozoanthus sils. The sequence continues at coordinate 7,892 of JAOBRD020418418.1, read as the reverse complement.
CAAGGTAAAACCATGAGAGTTGACAGGTCTGCAGCCGATCTTGTGGTGATGCGTGAAATGAACATTACACAGAGATTCCAACCCTTGAAGAAGAGAAATAGAGAGGTTTTTTGCTCACAACATTTTAGTGTGGTCTGAGAACATGCACCCCACCTACCCCCCAAGAATTTTTTTAAAATGGTCACTGGGATACCATTTTCTGAGTTTTGAGATCACATTAATTTGAAAAATGTCCAAAAGTAACCTGATACCAGTGGATCAAGTCAAAGCTGAGCCTGTGTCCCTATTAAAACTAATTACATTCAGATTCTTAATAAGGCATAATTTGTCTGCAAGGAATTTCTGAAAAAGTGTACAAATTGGCAAAGAAGATTAACCAATTCAAGTTTATTGACATATTCTGTTTATTACCTACATTCCCAGAGAGAAAGCAATTGATGCATAAACATACTGCAGTGTCCATGAACTTACATCATGCAAAACTTGAAGCAACAAGCTAGGTGCAAAAAGGTGTCACTGCATGACCTTAAGTTGTGATTCAAGTTGTATTCCCTGCAGGCACTCTTGCATTGTCCCAGGAATGCTGGGAGTGCCGCGAAAGCCACATGAAGTCGAGGTTCTACTGTTACGCCAAAATAAAGGCGGGCGCCTTGCTCAAGTGATATCGACCGATAGCATACTCTTTTCCAGTTGCAAAAAGGTAAAAGGTAGAAGATATAAGCAAACACGAAAATGACAAAGAATCTTCAGGTTTGAGATCGTCGAGGCAGTGATAATATTTTGTCCCCTTATCACAGGAAAACGGGATTTTTTTTGGCGAAAACGGGAGGCCGGAAACGACCGTCGAAAACGGGAGGGTTGGAATCTCTGATTTCAGTCAATACGTTTCATACCCACCTTGTTCAACCACTTGCCAGAGTCTTCAAAATCAATGACATTTGCAAGATCCGGTGGAGGTTTTCGCTGCTTGTAACGCTTAAACTCTCTCTTAAAAGCTTCCATGAGACTAAGAACAAGTCATTTTTTTTATGGATTCTATTTTTCAATAAAAGACATAATTATTTTGAAAATTGGCGGCCATTTTGAAATATGGGCGCCGTGAGGAACTGGATCTAGTAGCGCCCGGTCTGCACGCGGAAATTTCGGCGGGCAAACAGAAAAAGATGCGAGCCACGTGAGACTTACGTTGTCGTAAAAATCTGACATTATTCTTTTAAAAAAGAATGGAAGAAGATGACGTCCCTTCTGATGTTGATAGCGATAAGTCTAGCGGAGAGCAGAGCATCCAGTCTGAAAGCGAGGTATAAGTTTGTAGAGAGCTACAAGTCGTTTAAAAACGGTTACTTTGTTTACAGATATGTCATAAGATCAATGACAAAGATACTTCTATTTTCGCTTTACATTAGTAATTTAAAAGATTGAAAGAGACAACTTCAATTTCGATAGCTAAGGCTGTTCTGTATTTCAGTCACATATAAATTGTAAGATTTAATGGACGGTTAGAGTACTTTATGGATAAGCCATCGTGTGATAGTAACCAGGACGAGTATGGTTTTTTTTTTGCTCACATTGACATGACACGTCCAAGTAGAACATTGAACTACCAACAATTTTTAAGTAAAGGTCCGGTTTAAAGCTTGGCAACCTCCCATTGTTCTGCGGCTTTTCACTTTTCCCACGCCAGAATGTCTAACATTTTCATATTAAATGTACTACATCGTTTTAAAATAAAAAGCAGTCAACCTGTTAAATTCTATAAATTTTCAAGAAATGTTTTTTTTGACATATAGTTTAGCCAATCATAGAACTCCTAAACAAAAGCAAATAAAACGTTGATGCTTCAATGTTCCCAACATGGAATTTTTCATAAATTTAATTTAAATAGAAATTTATGTTTCAACTAAAAAGACCTTTTTGGTGTGGGGCTCAAACACATGTAGGTGCTGACAAGAACCTAGAAATCAACTTTCCCTGGCCTAGGGGAAGAAAAGGAAAAGATTTAGGATAACCTCCCCCCCTTCCGACTTGACTCCCATTTTGTCATCCTTGCTAGATCCTTCCATCCACATTTGGTGCCAATTTTTGTTCCTCCCTCTTCACTATATAGTACAACCCTATCTTCAATCCCCATTATACAATGTTAATGTTTGTGCTTGCTCAGTAAGTGAAGTATAATTAAGTTTGTTACACTTGTCAATTATTTACCATTTATTAATGACTGCCAAATATTCGATAATAGACTAAATGAATCTTCTTTTATATTTTAGGATGAGCTACGGCAAGGTTAGTGTGGATCCATCTTATACTGAATTAAATCAGTTAGTTTCCATGGTGATATTACTTCTTGGTGTTACCATTATGAAACTTTTTTTGTTCAAAGATGTGCTGACTTTAGTTTTACAGTCATTATCAAAAGTCTTGGACCATTAAATTTTTTGTTTTACTTTCTCTAGAACTTTCAGAAATGCCATTTAGCAAACTTCAAGAGCTGCAACAAAAAGTTGGATCCAAGAGGTAAGTAATTTTCTTTTATGCTCTTTCAATATAAAATCCCAAGCAAGAAAAATGAGTTAGTCTTGAGGCTCAAACATAAAAATATGTAAGTACGCCAAATAATGGTAAATGTTCCCAATTAGGATGTATACTTTTCTATGTAATAATAATAATAATAATAACAATAATAATAATAATAGTAATAATGATAATAATAATAATAATAATAAAAATGATAATGATAATGATAACATTAATAATAATAATAATAATAATAATAATAACAGTATTGGTTTAATAACAGAGTACCAGTATTCACAGAGTAGCTCTTCACCTATTACAAATTATTATCTAAGTTAAAAACTATCCTTAAAAATATAAAAATACCCTAGATATAAAATATACAAAGTTCAATGTTAGTATAAATGAGTAATTTTGCTCCTGTAAGGTATAACCAAGCCATCAGTAGCCTTATGAAAGAAAAGAAGGGAAAGGAAAGTGTTAAGGAGAAGTTCAGGAGAGAAAACAAAAACAGACCTAGAGAGATTTCTTCAAAGGCAAGAGTACCAAAGCTTCGTCAAGTAATTGAAGTCCATCAGAGAGTGAGTGACTCTTAGTGTTACTACTAGCAGGTCATAGTTTACCTAAACAAGAGAAGTTGAATTACAATTTACAATTTTTTCTTTCAGTTTCCTTTTGGTGGAATGCCTATTACATATAAATTTTTTTTGTTTGGAAAATAATCGTAGTTGGCTGAAGTGAACTTTAATGCAGATAAACATTTACATTGAAATATAGAAGGTTTTGCTGTGTGAAAGTGACCACTCTTTTGCATTATGTATTTTGAAGTAGAGCAAGGGTTCTTTAACATCTTTTTCTTCTTGCTTTGAACATTCAAGAGACAAAATTGATTTTGTCTCTTGTCCAAAACAAGAAGAAAAGACATTAATGAACCCTTGGATAGAGTCAAATGCAAAAAAATTAATATGTATAATTTAGTATTTCAGATCAAAACCCGAATTCTCCCAGACAATAGAAAGATTAAAAGTGAGAAACTGATCTAAAGTTTTTCATATTAGTTTGTACATTGTAATACAGTACAGCAAATTAAATCATTACTCAAAATTTTGTAATTTACTGACTTAGCTATCATAATAACAATTGTACTTTATTAGATGTGAAACTAATCAGTTTGCATCATCACAGGCAGAAATTTTGATAATCCTTGGAAGTATTGTTATAATAAGCAATTATTCCAAGAGTGCACATTTGGTACGAGACCATGGTAAATAGCCATTGAGATGCAAAATATTTTTTTATTTGTTTTAAAAATCTGAAGAGTTTAAAAAATCCTTTTAAAAGCAGGGCCAAACACAAAATTAATGTGCTTTGTTTAAGACCTCAAGGGACCCAAGATTTGATGATCTATCAGGAACATTAAATGAAGAGCTGTTCAAAAAGTCATACAGTTTTCTAGATGATATAAGGACCAAAGAAAAGAAAGTAAGTACATTTGTAGCATGCAAGAGCATCTACAGTATGTATCTTAATTTTTATGTACTTATATTAATAATAAATTATATAGGTTTCTTATGTTTTTGAAAAACTTGCTTTGTAAAATTATATTGTTTACTTGGTTGAGCAAATTTTACAAAAATATACAAAACTATTTTCCTTCAGAGTTTTGAATTTTATGGCTTTATGTATTACAAAGTTTTATGTACTATAATTTAGTTACTTGATAAACTTAATTTGTTTCTATTATAATTAGCATATTAAAGCAGAAATGAAGAAAACAAAAAATAAGGAGAGAAAAGAAGAATTGGAATCGTTGTTGAAAAAAATGGTAAGCCTTGAATCTGTTTGATCATTTTAGTTAAAAACTTTGTATAAAAGTTATAAAGTCTAACTCATAAATCTTGTACTATAGTAAAACTGTATGTAGTTAATACTGTTATATGTACATGTATGTATATATTTTGCCAATAGTTAATTATCTACAAAATTAATTTTTAATAAATCCCTTTTAGAAAAGTATTAAGTTACTTTTTAGATTTATAACCAGTCAAAAGCAGCAGGATAACCTTTTCAGGTCCCTTTGTAATGAAAGTACCAATAAGAAAATGCTATTAATACATGAAAGGAAAGCAGTTTGATCATTAAACTTTCATCCATTACAACCTCAGCTAAACTACAAAATAATACAAACTTATGTACATACTTGTAATAGTCATTCAATTTCTTTTTTTTCAGGAACAAAAAGATGCCATGACAAAAGCTGAAGAAGCCAGAAAGGAAGCAGAGCAAAAAAGGAAAAAGGCAGAAATGGCTTTAGTTAAACAGGGGAAAAAACCTTTCTACCTAAAGAAGTGTAAGTCAAACAGTGCACAACAAACAGACCATTTAATATAGTCTACCTATTTTTTACTAAATGTACGTGACAATAGCTTAACTGCAATATTTCAGCTACTGTATCAAAAAAAAACAAAAATACAAATAACCGGGATTGTTGACTATTATTGTATGAAACTGATAAACTCATAATGAGTCATAATCATAAGAACCGACTCAGCTATTATACTTTTTTTGATTGTAATTCTTTTTTGTTTGATATCTGAAACCATTAGATAATTGTGCAATGATTTCAAGATAAATTATACATGTAAAACAGTTGTTATATATACAACCTAGTGCAATCGTAAATGACAAATATCATTTTTTTCGTTTAAAAACATTTTGTCAAAACAACAACTAGATCTGTTTTGTGTGGGTTAATGATAATTTTGAAAAGTTATGGAAACACTTTTTTGGTTTGATTATGTCAAAAAAGCATGAGCTCAGTATTTGGGATGCATCAACCACTTCCTAGTCACAACTTTCTGATTCCAATTATTCAGTTAACCTAAATCAAAGTTTTTAAACAATATTTGGTCATTTGAAAGATTTGTCTCTTTTGTTTTCAGCTGAAAAGAAAAAACTTGAGCTTGCTGAAAAATACAAGCGACTCAAGAGCTCAGGAAAACTTGAAAAGCATTTAGCAAAGCGTCGCAAGAAGAATGCACGCAAGGAAAGGCGACACATGCCAAGGAGGAGAGGTGCAGACACATGAGAAGAATTTGGTTCTTGCTTCACAAGAATAAGAAATTATTATGGTTTGGCATTGGAGTGAGTGAAGATTCCAAGGCTCCCAGATAACCCCCTCTCTCCCCCTCCTACTCCTCCTTTTCCCTCCCCCTTCCCCCTCCCCCGTAAAAAAACAAAAAAGATTTTTTGAATATTGACTTGTGAAAATCAGTCATATTGTGGTAAAATGAAGAGTTTGATGAATGCTAAGCCCAAACAGCAAATAATATCCAGGCTCAGGGCGTACAGCACCTCATACCCAGGTGGAGAGAAACTGGTCTTGACCAGAGACAGAGAAAAAGAAAGCCACATTTTCGTTTGATTGTTGGGAGAACACGAGAAAAAATTGTGTTTAGAAGGCACGATCCGACTTTCAATGAATTATTGTACATTGCGTGGTTAATCTAACAGCTTTAGAAAACTTTTTTTTTCATATTTATTGTACCCCGATTTTGAGTGATGATGATATACAATGATCTCTCACTCAGACTTGTTACATTTTTAGCAAGTGTTAATTAACACGTATAATAAAGAGATAGAATGTTATTTGGTGTCACATCACTTTCTGCTTATAATAATGGTGTTTCATAGCTGCACCTGTTAGGTGGGGACATTAACAGAATATTTGATACATCATGGAAATGTAGATCTGCTAGATTAAATCACTGACACTACACCTAATGCTTGCACAATCTCGCCAAAATTGGGTCGTCTGGACACTAGATCTCTATTCGTATTAAACATGGCTTTATAAGCAAGACAAAAACTACAGCGGCATAAACACTTGTTTATCAAATTGGTAAATAGAAGCAATTCATGTTTTGCAGTACGAAAGTTACTAGCAAATAGTATAAATGTGAGAGCCTTAATTATACACAGTAACCGTCTCAGCTGCCCCGAACTTCATTTGAAATGCTTAGCATTTATTATCTTGGATTATCGCACTTACAACATAGAGGGCAAAATTGGATGTCAATAGAAGCATTTTTTTTAATTCAGGGAAAAATTACTCGGCGCTGATTGGAAATGGATTAGAAACGTTTGCGAAGATTTCCGAATGTCACCGAAGACTTTTCCTTAAATTTGTAAAAAAAATATAAAAAAGCCTTGGCCTTAGGAACGTTTTTAAACCGTTTCCAAAGATTTCCTAATTTTTCCAGAGATTGCAAAGGTTTTCAAACTTGAAAAAACTTGGGGTGAATAAAATTAGTTAAACAACGCTTTCTACGAAAAATGTCATAAATAATGTAATCGCATGCAGTCGCAAAGCAACTCGGGCAACTTTGGAAAAAAATGATTAATCCTAACTTTTACTCGGCCCCATGCGATTACCTGTATACAAATAAACTTCAAACTGAAAACAAAAAAATTAAAAACTAAGGGCCAGAATTTTCCGTTGGCGTTGTGCCTGCTGTTTGCAGTGAGATTTTTGTGAGTGTACCGTACGTGAGACTGGAGAGATCTGCAGTCCTTTCCTCGCCTTCGACACTTTGCCTTTGCACAATATTCAACACCCAGTTCGACCTGAGGATCTAGCCAAAGGCAAAAGTACAAACAGTAACAATGTCTTTTTCAAGCGTTTTGTTTGGTAAGCACTTTATATCAATCGATTTTAAGAGCTTCCACCAAAACAAATTATTGCAGTAGTGAAAATTTGTGTGTTTTTTGTAAGTGCAACAAAAAAGGAAAGAGAACAGGCAAACAAAGTTTTCAGTGGGAAAAAAAGGAGTCTTATAAAAGAAAAAAATGAATTGTCACCGCCCGGGCTCGAACCGGGGACCTCGCGCGTGTGAGGCGCGCGTGATAACCACTACACTACGGTGACAACTGCGACATAAACTGGAATTTTAATGTAACAATTACTAAGCCATTGGTCGCCGGTGGTCTGGGCACTACGTTTTTTTAAAATCATCTAATCATGGAGTATAACCCAGTGGCCAGAAACAAAGTATTTTATTAAACGTACAATAAATTTTAAGCATCTTTAAATAAGTTGAGGCTAATTGAGTTTTTTGATATTCAACGCATTCCGGCCACAGTGTGGTCATTAAGATTTTGGCCAACTGCCCTGATCAACTCTGGAAAAACAACCTGATCAAAATTTTATAAACCTGGTGAAACATTGAACCTTCCTTGCTACCTGTTGGAGTTTTTAATATAATTAGGCGAAAAACCCTTTAAAATGTGAATCTTTTGAAACTAGAACCCGTTTTTCTGGGTAAAGACTGGAACTCCGAGAAACTCATGAGAAAGCGAGTGTGTTTGCTCCGCCAAGC
>JAOBRD020418315.1:0-18966 GCA_027575215.2 Hydrozoanthus sils | reverse complement strand
CTGTAATTCATAAATGCAATCATTTGTGTTGTTTTGGGTCAAGGAAGGGTTTGTGCAGAATTGCTAATTATACTCCCAACTTTTTGCATGGGGCCTACAGAAGGGTTTTGATGACAGGCGACACAGTCTTAAATTGAGGTGACAATTGCCAAAGCTCTGAGAAACAACAGCACGACAGTTTGCGACAGCAACAAAAGGCATCATGATCAGAGATCAACTATGTATTAAAACATCCATACTAAATACATGTAACCAGTTTCTCATGATATTTTTTGTCTTGGCTTAAAATTCTTAGAACATGCTAATGGGACAGACACATTTGTTTGTCATGTTTACTTGATTGTTTTTGTGCTTAAAAACTGAAAACTATGACAGTGACATTTTGTTTAGATGAAAATACGACAACGACATTTTACACGAGAACTAGAAAAAGAAGTGACAAAAAGACCAAAAAATGTGGGCCTGGTGTCCACCTGAGCATCCCTTTGTAGGCCCCCTCTTTGGGGTGGGGATGCTTGTCAGAAAGTTTGAATAGAACCAACCTACAAAAGGTACCAATCTTGGTGTGGCTTAGGCTGATTTCAAACCCAAAGAAATACCATCAAAAAGTGCACATGCTTCGTTTGATTTAGCCTCTGAAATAACAACTATAGACTGATATGACTGAAATATAGTTAGCAGACTTACTAAAGTTACAACAGTTTGAATTCTGCTTAATTGAACTGCCATTATGCAATTTTGTCTTTGTTTAATGATACTGAAGAAGCCGTAAAAAGTACTAAATGTCAACATTTTCTCTGGTAACCAAAGTGGTACCAAATCATTGTATCTTCATCCCTAGAAGGTACGAGTCAAGCATCCTTGCTCCAAAAAAGATGGGAGTTCCCCCTAGGATTTTTCAATAGTTGTCAATAATAAAGAACTACTCTTTTCTTGTTATAAATGGTGAACTAAAAGTTTTAATTTTTTGTTTTAACATAAACGATTAAGTTAAAGAATATAATTTTTGAATATTTCATAACTAAATATCAGAAATGACTTAGTAATACCTATATATAAGTTGAGAATACATAGATTTTATGTTGAATCAAGGCCTGGTTTATACACAGATGTAATAAATTTTTAAAACCTATATCACAGTTTGAAGTAATTTACCTTTAATGTAAAAACATTCGTCATTGTGATACACAATCTATGTATGTAGGAGGAATTAGACAATAGTATGACCATGATGTGATACCCAATGTACAGTATGTTGTAGGACAAAATAATAATGTAAGGGAAAATAATAAGTAATTGAAAGAAAAAAGTATTTGAAGTTGCGAGAAAAGAATAAGTTGTCAGGGGATCAAGCCTCACTTTTAGCAATTTTGATATACACTCTTGCAACCGAAGAAAATACTTTTTTTGAACTACCTAGGCTGATATTACTACAATTTTTAAAAGCATTAAAAAGGAGTATGGGTAAATAATTTTTTGTGCTAAACTGACAAAACTCACATAAAAGTCCATGAAAATTATGTTGCATTTTTTCATAAAATCATGCCGCAGAGAAATGGAAATAAAGTAGCAGGCATTTCTTTTGTGACTAATGGTTAAAACTATAATTATTAATAGAAGATATTTAAAAATAAGACTAGTTCAATATTTGCTCCTCAATGAGTTTTTTATTTTAAGAAAAGTTACAAGATGAAAGTTAATGACAGTCATTTTAGAAATTTTAAAAGATCTTTGTAAGCAACTTGATTTAGCAGTAATTATTGTTAGTGTAATTTTTACTTACAATAAATAATATAGTAGTGGGTTGCTATGGTTACTTTGTTAATCCATTTGTTGGCTGAATTTGGCTGTAGGATTTTACCTAATTCAACTTTCTGTTTTAAGGCTGTTTTGTTATTTTGAAAATCAACTCAGTAAGCAAATTTGTAAGATATTTGCTGATTTTTGTACAGACTAAAGAGTCTTAATAAAACAATACCAGGTAAAATTTGCTTCATTATACATGTATTGGCAATAATATAAAGACTTACTTCGTCTATGTGGGAGAAATATTTCGATTTTCCAGATTCTGTGTTCACCGTTCCAGCTTTCTATTCCAGCTCCCATTTCAATTAGGTGTACCACCTGCATCACACAAACGCCGCCAAGTCTGTTATGTTTTTAATAACATGACGTGTGTGAACGTCATAGTATGTATAACATTGTTGGGATGGTAACACGTGCTTTGTGACCTCCTTCCAGAAAATGTTGATGATTCTTTTCACTTTTGGTACTGCGAACTGTAACTTATATTGTCAGTCCAGCAGAAAATTGTATAGGGTGTCGGGACAGAAAAATTATTGTTCGAGAGACATTCTTGCCGTGCAAAGCTTAACACATTTGTTTGTAAGGTGATCACTTCAATCTCTGACTACCTGTCAAAAATTAAAAATTGATATGGAGTTGCGGCTTGAATCGTACTCGACCTAGTGACAATTTCAAAGTGATTTCTTCCGGTAGTCCGTGTACTAAAAGCGCCCCAACGCTTAGCTGGTAAAATAATGGCTGCTAAAGACAAGGAAATGAACGGAAAAAAGGCGGTTCTCAGGGAAGGAGAGTTACTTAAGAAAAGCACCGTATTAAAGAAATGGCGCGCAAGATTCGTTGTGCTAAGTCAAGAAATGCTCTGTATATTTCGAAAGGAAGAAGATGAATTCAAAGGGCGAACTGCACAGGAGAGAATTTTCGTCATGGATATCACCTCGTTGGAAAACTACGAGTCTAAAAAGATGAAGAATTGTTTCATCGTACTGGCAGATGGCCGAAGTCACATCTTTAGTTGTGTTTCAGATACCGATCGTAATTTGTGGTTGCGGATGATTAAGTTTGCACAAGAAGGCGAGCGACGCGAAGAAGCAAATGACCCCGTCCGAATGAAAAGTATGAAACTTAGCGCTGGCTTGAAGCGGATCACAATTCACAGAAAAAAAGGGCAGGGACTTGGGTGCACGATAAAAAATGTTGGAGGTGTAATTTTTGTTAATCGCATTTTGGAAGACGGACCTGTTTCAACGACCGGAGTGTTGCGACCGGGTAAGTTAATGTGTTATGTTGTAAATACAGGCTTTTAACACCAAGTTAAAGGTTCGAAACAAAATTTTATCAAGTTCTGCTGTTTTATCGTTTTGTCGCGGTAGCAATGTCACATTTTGGGGTTATTCGTTTCGTTTAGACTCACCGAGTATCCAGTTTCTGTTTTTTTTTATTTTTTGCTGGCAATCTCGCGCGAAAACAATGGAACATAGAATGTTTGTTTATAAAAACAGTACAAGGGTGGATGGCCTTTTTCTTGTTTTGACAGCATTTTCGAGCGCTTGCCATGTTGATGAAAATATTGCATGATAATATCAAGTCTTTGTATTATAGTAGGGAAAGCAAAACTGATAAATTATATCAACATCATGGGTCGCAACTCAATTTATTGACCAGTGAGGTGGAGACGTGTTTTCAAATAGAATTAAACAATGCAAAGGCTAGTTTTCTAATTTATTCGTTGAAATAGAAGTGTTTTTAATAATTGTTGTCGGACCTTAAAAAGGCATATCTAAAACAAGCAAAAATGTCGGAAATGGCATCAGTTTCAACCGACAAACTAATCAAACCTGTAAAAGTATGAATTTTGCCTAAATCAAGACTTTGAAAAACAACCAGCCATACATAGTATGGCTTGCTATAGTTACAAGTCAAACATTAAATTTTCTACAGTAATTCAGTAATGAAGTGGAAAATATGCTAATTACCTGCTTTTTGTGTGTGAAAAAGGATACAAAAATATTTCGATCTTTTCTTTCGTAAAATAAACTTTATTAGAAAATAATAGTTGCGCAAGAATTTTATGTTTTTATACATAAGAAATTTAAAAACTGCCCGTCTGACAACTTGCAGCCACAGATGGCACAATTGCAATTGATGTTATCTTAAGTTAATACTTATTCATTTTGAAAAACATCGAACAAGGCTTGATTATAAGTTTATATGCTAACAAAAACATTTAGAGCTTTTTTTAAAGGTTGTTTGAACGTTTTTCATTCTATTCACTATCTTGTAGTTATGATTTAAAAGCAGTATTTTATAGGCTTTTTCTATATCATATCTGAGACACAGTTATACAGATGTCCTTGTCACCTGTCATAAAAGCAAGGTCAGCACAATGCAAATATAATAAAATAAATGGCTTCCCCAAATTTGTACATTGTATAATTTTTATATCTTCATGTTTCACTCACAGTTAAATTATTTAACCACAATCAGCTAAAAGTTTTATGTTGGATAAGGCAATTCAATTTTTCATTGAAAAGTTTAACTTATTTCTGGAGCAAAACCTTGTGGAAATTGCTAAACCCTAAAGTTTGTTTTGTAGATATGTTAAGGAAATTGATTATAAAAGGTGATAAATCCCAATTTGTACAGCTTCAGGTAATATATATGAAAAAGTCAAAAGGTCCAGAGCTGCTATTTTCTTATTTTTGTTTTAAAAATTTAGGTAGCTTTGTTTTTTACTGAATATTAGTTTCAATTATTATATAATAATACATGTATGCACATTAAAACTAGCTCATATGAAAATGTATACATGCATTTATTTTTAAACATGTTTGTATATATCTACTGCAGCACTATGACATTGTTCCTGGCACTCTGTTGTTTTCAGCTAACAACCCAGTCATTTCAGACCCTCAGCCTTATTATCTTAAGGAAATTTATTATAGTTAAAGTTTTCATGTTTGAACCTAATATTTTTGCCACTTTTCGATCATTTTTAGCAGTCCCACAAAACAATATAATTCTTAAAAAAGTAATTGATCAGCAATTTCAGTGGTTGTTTTTGTAGTGCTTGTTTTGTAACTGCCCAATCAGAGCACAGTTACCAGAAACAGGTGTTGTTTCAGAGCCTCAAAAAAGATGAAAATTTGCAACCCATTATCCTTCTGTGATCTCTCTAGATCAACAATTCAGTCAGTCAATCATTTCAGTGTTTGTTGACTGGTCTGTATTGTGCTAAGAAACAATTATATTTTTAAATTTTTAATATTGATAACTTGATTGAAAGCTTTATGGTCTATATATATATGTCTTAAGCTTCTTACTAATCATTCTCATCATTTATTAAATATTTCCTTAATTATAGCATTATGTCCTGAATCCATATACCTATACAGTATACATTTATTGTGAAAAAACAGTTATGCTAATAACAAGGATATTACTTGGCTGCTTGGTGATATAAATTTTATCTTCGAGTGATGAAAGCGGCCATCTTATATTCTGTATTTTTTATAGATACTGATGAAATTTCTACATTAAACAAATGTAATACATTTACATAATGCCATCGTGTAGGTTCTGAACGTGAGTAACAGCATAAACCCATGTGATTCAGAAAAACACTTTTTGGCTAATCACCAGATATTGTTAGGACGTCATATAATTTCGTTTAGCCGAATATGATCCCCGACTTCTCATGCTCAATTGTCATCCACATGGTACAGAAATTGTTCATCTTGGCTGTCGCCCCAAGTAGAAGAACGAGTTTATCCCATTTTGGTTCGACAATCATTCAAGCACAGCTATCAGCATTTACGGAGAACTTTTTGATAAAGAATTGTTCCATTTTGCTTCAAGAATCGAGTACAGCTGTCAGTTGTTAGTTGTCAGTTGTCAGTTGTCATGTCCCAGGTTTGCAAACGTTTGACCTTCCTGACATTTGTAATTTGAACTTGTTTACCGCATAAATTTTTGCACTTTTCTAAGTTTAAATTCCCAATTCTTGCAGTTTTACTTCTTAAGTCCATTATAGACAGAACAGAGCCATGTCAGTAGGGGATTTGCTGCCAACTGCACTAAATCCAATTTGGTTGTTTCACACAGCTCACAACAAACCTGTCGTTCAATCTACAAATGACTTTCTGTTGTCACACGCTCTTTTTGTCGAGTTTATATGACTGTCTAATAAAGACAAAGCGTAGAACATCTAAAATTTACTTTCAATAGAAACCGAAAAGAAAATTTGCGAAAGTTTTTCAGTATTCAGATATCTTTACACTATTTTAAAATAAGCTTGCTTAGTATTTAGCGATGTTGACAGGAGGCGAGTTGAGTTACAATGTGAATAAACAATTTTAAAATTACTTATGTTTGAAGTTTTCTTACGTTTTTTCTTATCATAAACTGTTTGGAAAATTTAAGCCTTTGTTCTTAGAAAATTGTTCTTATAATAAAAATTAATGCATGTTAACTGTTTCGATCCAAGGAGCCAAAAATTCCCTTCAAACAGTGAATATGAACATTCCTTTATAATTATAGAATAGTGAAAGTCCTATTCAGGCATTCTAAAAGTATTAGAAGTATTAAAAGCAGTAGCCACATACAGTCGTTGACTGCCTATTTTTAAGAGAACCAGCCACGGGCCTGAACAGGAAGCTCTCTTGTAATTGGCTAATTATGTTAGTATCCATGGCAACACCAGTATCCTTACATATGAAAGTTAAAAATAGTATCTTCACTTTGCATGATGAAGATATGATTTTTTAATAAAAGGAAAAATCCTGGTATTTCATGAGTATCTATATAATTATAATAAAATGATCATAAAGATTCATTCCTTCGATTCCACAGGTGATCAAATTATCGATATCAATGGGGTTCAAGTTAGCAACCTTGCAGTAAACGAAATCAGTGAAATAATCAAGAGTAGCCCTGATGCAGTTGTATGTACTGTTAAAACGGTCACAAGCGACAAGATCTATGAAACAGACCTAGAGCAGAAGCAGTCTGAGTATGCTGTGTTGGATCTTGAAGCTATGAAGAAGGCAAAGGATTTACAGTCCAGAGCGGAAGAATTAAGAGCCAAGGAGAAAGAAGATTCAGCAATTGATGATGTCACTCCAAATCATGATGAACATTGCAACTCTTTGCCAAAACGGCCTCCTAAGAAAAAAGTTGAGGAACCTAAAGAAGATACAAGTTTGATCTATGCTTCCTTGGACTTCGACAAAGCCCCCGCCATTGTCCCTAGAGCCCGTTCCAAAAGTGATGTTGAACTGCAGCTGCCACAGCCCATCAAGAAGCTGTCACCTGGCCCCGAAAAGTCTGTTGCACTTAAAGATCCTGATAATGATGTTAAATATGCATACATTCAGCTTGACTTTCGGGATAAGAATAGTAAAGAAAAAAATGGTGAAAAAAAGCCACTTCTGCAAAGGGAAAAGAAATCGTTACCATTACAAGAAAGCAAGTTGTTAACAGAAAGCTTGTCAACACCAGTGTAGGAAGCAGATGAGTATCTTTGGAAAAAAAACAAGTATTGATTATCTCACAACTCAGGAACTGTTCTTACTAAACAATAATATTGTGCTAAACACAGATAATTATTTTTATTATTTATCTTATCATTAAATTATTGAAAAAAAGATATATTTAGTAGGTTTTATTATCTGACATTTGTTATTCATACTTCATTGAGATATTTGAGTCGACAGGAAAAATTCATGACAGTTCTGGCCAGTAGGGAAGGGAGGGAGGACCCACCCCCACAGACTAAGGTCCTTTATTGTTAGCCAAGTATTAAAAAAGCACCATCCTCTATGTGCACCTTATAATTGAAGACACAATCAAGCGATTTTTGAAAACAGTATAATTTGGTTCTGTTCATTGATTCAATGTTTGTGTGTACAATTGAAATTAAGCATAAAAATATGTTTCATTTTTTGTTAGTTAATAGTGACATTGTTTCCTAAAACTTTAAAGAAGTTACTTGGCCCAAAAAGTTGAATTTCGTGTTATGAAGATTGAATAATATCCCTGTTTTTTTTTTTTGTTTTTTTGACTGCCTACATTCTATTTAAGTCTCAGACAACCTAATTTTCAAAATTTGCAGAGACCATGTCCTAGGGGGATCCCCCTAAATCTCCTACCTTCTGGTCTGTCTCCTTGTTCAATCGAACCCACCTGCAAAAAACCCTGGATATAGGCCTGCAGTTGCTTATGGATGTTTAAAAGAATTTGATTGATGTGCTTTTAACTGCCAAACAGTACCCATACCTTTCATGATCACAAAAATCTTTACTTTTCTTCTTCAGCAGTAGGTTTTATTTGATCAACTGCCATTTTTTCCTTACCAAATGTGGTATACATTGGTCGTATGAGCTATGTAAGGAGAAATTAGATGTTCATAACTAGTACTGATTGTGCATGTGACTGAAAAGGTTTTAGATGTTCATAACTGACTGCAGGGTCTGGAAGGCTTAAACTGAATTGATTTACCTAAAAATGAAACTGCGTTAGTCTGTAAATAATATACCCAAATTATTCTGTCATCTGTATGTTACACTCATGGAATTAAAATATGATACAAAATATTAGTCCTATCAAGCTTATTTTTTTAAGTTCCAGATGAAAAGTAGAACCCTTTAGTAATAGTAATTTTTGAAAATAAAATCTGTTCTCGCTGTTCTTGTTACATTTTTTTAACTTGAAGCGTGCAATGATGATGTAACAGGAGGCATATGACGTAGCACGAGGAATGAAGCAGAGACAATCTTTTTTATCTCAAAAAATCAATTCTGGCTACAACAGTCACATTGTTATAACTTTAATCAATGAATTTTTGCCTTGAAATTGTTTGAAATAAAGATTTTATGACATTTTTTAACAGAAATGAAATTTTTTGAATAAAAACCACACAACTCACTGCTGCTATGTCACAGGTTACCAGTCCCTGGCCTGCTCGGTCAAAATTTACATTCCAATCTTTTTTTGATTAAAAAGCATACTTAGATGTGGAAATTTTCTTTGGTTGTTTTGATTTTTGAGTTCACAGATGACAACAGTTTTAATCTGGAACTTAAAAAAATAAGCTTGATAGGGTATTTAAAAAAAGTATAAGTAATTTTAGCATTTGTCTGTCAAAAGTTTTAACCCTATATAGCCCACATATATTTTTGTGAATAACTTTGGAATGCATGGCAGTACGATGCTGAAATTTTACAACTTTTCCTAAAATTTTATTGGCAATCTTTTGATATGTGTTTCATTGTGTTCCACCTAATATGTTGCCATGGCAACCACAATGTCAAAGGCCGCTTTTTGCATTTTCAAAATCACTTTGTTTCAGATGCTTAGGTACAACGCAATAACAATTTTGGAAGTGTATACTAATCAAAACTTAGCAGCCCATGGTATGTTTTTAAGATTTGCAGCAAACAGGCCAATCCATTTTCAAACAATGCATTATGGGTATTATTTATTTTTTCAAAATCTCTAATTTTTTACAAGTTTTTTTCAACCTGCGTGTAAAGTTTCATCATCAGTATGTCACAAAGAAATTTTTATGGTTATAACATTTCCTAATTGAAAGGATGTTGTAATTAAAGTTAGCAAAACACATTCTTTCATGTTAATAAACATCAGCGTTCTGTACTAAATATAACAAATATGAGTCTAAACATCTTTGATGACATCATCAGTAATTTAGCTCACCAAACTCCAAAAATAGGTAGTTCTCATGGTGATTACCATTTGTGCAAAAAATAATCACTCCAGGCCAGGACGAATAGTAAGAAAGTTAAGGAGGGAGTGGAATCCATCCACCCCTGGGCTGTGACACCTCCAAAAAGCCCGGGCTAGATAGGGTCGAAGTACAATCTTTTGTAAGTATTATTAGAAGATGTATGCCTTTAATGAATTTAAAGTAGCTAGAACTCATAAGTTAGTTAAATATAAAACAAGAACATGCAAGCTGAAGAATAAATGTCGGCATTTATAACTGCATGTTTACTTTTTAAAAAAGGATAGAATATTTGTTTGTAAGAGGTTTGGAGATGATGTTGCTGTTCATGGATTTCATGCATGCTTCTAGCGTGTTCTTTAGTGTATTATATATGTCACATAAAAAAATCTGCACCATTTACGTTGTTTTAGTCTTCTATGTCCTGTTTTAAGGGTTTCAAAATTCGAATCCCTGAACCTGGACGGATTTGCCTGCGTTCTAAATTCGTTTGTGATGGCGACAATCTCGGGGTTAGAGAAAACATGCGTTCTTTTCTTTGTGTGTTTTGTGGTGTTTCAGTGTTTTGCAAATTACAAAAAAGACGGAAAAGAATAACAAACGGCACAGTAAAAGTGATTTAAAATTCCAAAGTTTTTTTTTCCTGAACGCACACGTAGCCAGTAAAGGTAGCATAAGTTTATGCTCTAATAAGCCCCCCCCCGGAGGGGGCCTAATGTTTACTTTTGGACCTTCCAGACGGGGGGCTTTTAATAAAGGGGGGCTTGTTCAAAAATTGCCATAGCCAAAGGCAGAAAGATAACATAAAATCCGAACAACACGTATAATAGCAACTAGTAACTTTGTGTTCCTCTGGCGTTTTAATCACCATTTTTCAAAAGCTTGAAAAGATGTAACCGTCGACAAAATTTATTTTCAATACAGGCCGTCTTGTTTTTAGCATCGTCTTGACGTTAGGAGGAGGGGGGGGGGGTCTTATTTTAAAAAAATTGAAGCTCTCGACGGGAGAGGGGCTTATTATTATTAGGGTGTTTCAGTTTTTAGAAAGACGCCACTCTGTCCCAGGACCCACTTTCCATTTGTCTTTATCTCGCCTACGTAAATTACGTTCACTCACGTTAGTAAGAGATAAAGTAAAGGAACGCAATAAACAAACAGGAGGTGTAGACGGACGCCACAACAGCCGGGAGCCCAGGCCAGCGCCAGTCTTTCGTGCGGGAGGCCTGGGCTCGACCCCCGGTTCCGGATCTTAAAATAACCGAGGTGAAGGTGCTACCTTTGCTCTAACATCTGCAAACATTTAGACCTTCACGTTTTCTCGCGATCGGATAAGGACGTTAAACCGTTGGCCCAGTCTTAAAAGGGGGACTTAAAAGAACCCACAACACTTGTCGAAAAAGAGTCGGATGATCCCGGTGTCCTTGTCTGTCTATTACTAGCTGAGGGCAACTCTTACTGAATATAATTGTGAGCCGTATGTAGCGGACTATCTAAGACCCTCAATACCAGAGCCAACTGTAAATAACTGTTAAGTGCCTTTGATCATCAACATATGAAAAAGGCGCTATATAAATGCTAAACATTAATTATTATGATTATACTATTATTTTTTCCAACATCATAGATACAATTATTATCATTATTATAATTATTCATAAGATTCCTTTTGTCAACAACTTTCTTGGTTTGGCGACAATTGATATTTTTGGGTTTGGGCTCCAAATTAACGTCAAATTTGATCCATTTTAAGGATTTTAAGAAAAATCTAATGTTCCTTAGTGAGCGACACTTTTTATACTCAAGTCTGTTTTAGAAGGCGGAACTTTGTTGTAATGTTTCTAACTGTCTGCTGACAATCCGGAAATCGTGGTTTCGTAGTAACTTGGAGAGGAGGCCAGGTCCGGTGGAAGCATGTCACAGACCTGCCAGCCCCTCAGAAGACCTGGAGATTGGGGTCAATTAAGACCTGGAGATCAGCCAAACGGCTGTACAAACCAATTAAACACTTTCTAAATATTCAAAAACAAGTCAAATGATAAAAAAGGAGTTATGATTTATTTGTGTTCCTTATTATATTGTTGTTTTGGGCAGGGTGGGTCGTACCAAGTATATATAGTACGCGGACAATTAGTGTTGCGTGACTTACGGCACTTTGGTAGATGAGATAATTAAAAATAAATTCAAACTGGTTTATCTGTTTTTTCAGCTAGTTTCAACTTGCATTGCATGAATCATAGCTCAAGTCATTTATTTTTTCTCATGAAAGAACATTTTCAAAAACTGTAAGATTTTCAAGGCAAACCTTATGCTTCAAGCCGTGACTCTCACGGAGAAACCGTGACATGAGAGAGTGCATGTCTGTTCGGGTTCTATGTTCACTACGCTAACTATTTTTAAAGTGGCATAAACATAAAATTTTGGTTAGTTATATTTTTGTTGCTGATTTACTTTCATTGTTCTAAAAATATACATTTATTTGATAAAACTTTCTTCCCGTTCGCCGCCTCCGAACAACCGCCGACCTGGCGATACCCCGACGACGACGAAACGACGCTTTCCGACATCTTATCGAGGTCGAGGCCCGGCGGCAAAGAACAAACAGCGCGTCGTCGTTGCTAAGAAAGACTGAAAGAGGATCAAAAGTACACGTGCGGTTAGCGGTATTTTCTTCTCTTGTCGGTTTTAGTTGTTTTGAGGTGGAAAGCGATGTTTTTAAGGCCTGAAATGATCTCTGGTCGTGGTAATTAAGTTGATTGGAAGCTTGTGAATTGAGAAAGATTAGCAAACAAAACGATTGCAACCGTGCATGAATATTTATATTCTCTAAATTAATCTCGCTCAAGATTTCGAATTTTGTCGCTTCTTATGGTTTTCTCGATGCTGCCTTTTGTTTAACGGTTGAAGACAATTTTCTTTAGTAAGTCATTCGTTCTGTTCTATTTGTTTTTTTCAGCCAATGGTCCGTATTTAAAATCGTTGATTGCTTTAGACGGGTACTGTCGACGTATAAATTATTATGTGTTTTGTTTTGTAAAGGTAAAGGCCAAAAGTTATAGATGTCTTGAATTGGCAGATAAAATATTGGCGACGTTCTTTCTTTTCTTAATTTGGTTTTTGTTGACTATTGTTGCATATTGAGCCATGCCTCTGCGGCAGCCACCTCATGTTGTTTGCTATATTTGTGGTCGTTTGTACGGCACAACCTCTTTCCCAATACACGAACCGAAATGTTTACAAAAGTGGGAAATTGAAAACAGACAATTACCGCGCCATTTACGGAGACCTCGTCCTGTCAAGCCAGGTGGATTTGACAGCCTTGGCACTTTGTCGAATGACCCACGAGAAAAATCAGCCCAACTAGAACGAATGAACGAGATTTCTTTTCAAGCTTCTCAACAGCAACTCGTTCCATGTGGAAACTGTGGCCGCACTTTCAATCCCGATCGCCTTGCTGTGCATCAGAGGAGTTGTCGACCGGGAAAACCTCTGAAGTTATCCAAGAATTTTAGTCCAGGGCAATCTGCCGGCGCTAATGGCGGGGGAAGCAACGGCTATAGACCTTTGTCCCGGGGTCAGATGGATGACGGGGGGCGGTTTGGCAGTGCGATTAGGCCCCCTCAGAAACCTAAAACTGTTGTGTGTTACATCTGTGGGCGAGAGTTTGGCACAAAATCGATTTCCATTCATGAACCACAGTGCCTCAAGAAGTGGGAACTGGAGAATTCTCAGCTGCCAAAGCATTTGCGCAGGCCACCACCAATAAAACCAACCTTGCCAAGTCTTGGTGGTGGGTCAGGGGGGACATATGATCTAGAGAGGATGAACCAGATGGCTTATGAGTCTGCACAGAATCAGTTTGTACCGTGTCAAAATTGTGGCAGAACATTTCTTCCAGAACGTCTCGCAATTCACCTCAGATCCTGTAGGCCCTCATCAAAAACTGCACCAATGCGAATTTCAGGTACTGTGTTAATTTCTTATTTTTGATTAATACTCAGCCTAATAAAAAAAACATTGCACAAAAAAAACTATTTAAAACTCTAAGGTTTTTCATCT
Source organism: Hydrozoanthus sils (assembly GCA_027575215.2). Taxonomy (NCBI): domain Eukaryota; kingdom Metazoa; phylum Cnidaria; class Anthozoa; order Zoantharia; family Hydrozoanthidae; genus Hydrozoanthus; species Hydrozoanthus sils. The sequence goes on along the minus strand of JAOBRD020418315.1, from coordinate 5,366 downwards.
TCTCAGTTGAATTTTTTGCAAAAAATTCTAAATCATCCAGTTGAAGGAAGTTAATAATAAGATTAATTCCTAATTGGTAAGTGAGAGTTATATTGATTTATTATTTTTCTATTATTTATTTAAAGAGAACTGAGGCAGAATTTGATTTACAGTTGGTGGTAGATTATCTCTTTGTAAACAAGGCCAGCATTGCAGGGGGAGTAGCCCTCCCCCTCTCCAAATCTCAGACAATTTTTGTATTTGTTGACCTTACTTAACAAGGCTGAAAATTTAGAAATAATTGGCAGTTGTTGCTGAAAATTATGAAATTGACCCATCAAATATTTTTTAGAGTTACCCCCAGAATACCCAGAATTGATATTTCAGCAAGCATAGTTTTGTCATAAAATAATTTCTTGGGAAAGCATGCCCTAGGGCCCTCCTTGAGGCTCATGTCATCTGCGCTCGCTAAAATCTGGCTGCCCCCCAAAATCAGTATGAGCTTCTACCAGCCCTGGTAAATCAGGTAGTATCATGAATCAGTTGTAATGTTCTGCTATTGTTCTTAAATACTACAATAATTTTGTCATTATGTTATCAACAGCCAATTTTTAAAATAGCTTCTCCTTACATATACATTCAGATTAAGACACTAATTTTTGGTAATTAGAAAATGTGTGATAATTGATACATTAAAGCAAACTGCCGAAGATGAAGAGGAAAATTCACCCAAACCTATTCCATAAAAAGTATGAGTTCTAGTTGCAAGAATTTATCAAATAAATTAATACAAAATTTTGGGTCTGGTTGTGAGTTTTCTTAGTGTAAATGTGATGTGTATGCATTTTTTATAGAATCTCTAAATAAAAATATCTTGTAATTAAAAGAAATTTAAGCAACTGAAGAGGCATACCATTACATTCTGTTTTTTTTTTTGGGAAGGGCTTATAAATAGTGGGGTTTATGTCTAGGGGGGAGGGTTGAACAAATATTCATCCCATTACTAGACCCCAAAATATTAGCTTGATCCTTTCTAATTTTCTTTGTTTTCTCAATACTAAGTTTTCTTGCAGATCCCTGTACTACTTCAAACACAAAGCAGAAGAATAACTTTGTTACAGAATTGTCTATTGTTGCATTAAAATCTTGGTAAATGTTCTAGGTGGGGGTGGGATAATAAAAATGGCAATTTGAGAATAAAAAAGTGTTTCAAAAGAGTTGATGGAAATACATTTTTAACTTACTAAACTATTCTTGTTTTACTGTGGATGGCACGAACACTAAATCTATGGTAAAACACTGAAAATTACATCTGATGACATTTGCCCACGGGGTGTACTTCAGGGTAATTGTGAAAAATATACCCTAAAAATAACAAGGCTTGAATATATTTGACCCAAAGAAAAAACTTCGTAGCATTAATTTTGAAAAAGGCGTAGAACCCTACAGAAAATAAACATTGTTTTATTTTTGCATCTCTAAAAATTACTGTTTTCTAAAAAGCTCTTGATTTTTCTTTGAAAACACTACGTCCCTATAAATACCAAATTGCCAATTTTTACCCCCCCTCCCCGCCTAGAACATTAACCAAGATTTTAAGGCAACAATAGACAATTCCGTAACAAAGTTATTCTTCTGCTTTGTGTTTGAAGTAGTACATGGATCTGCAAGAAAACCTAGTTTTGAGAAAACAAAGAAAACTAGAGGGATCAAGCTAATATCTTGGGGTCTTGTAATCGGACGAATATTTTTGTTTCCAAGTACAGTAAATGGACCTGTAACCAGGTGGCTTAACAAGTGAGGGGATTGGGGGGGCATACAATTGTTAAACAAACAACATTGCAAAAGATATTTGATAACAGAGAATAATTAAAAATTCTTAGAACACATTTTACAAGTAGCCCCTTTGTAATCATATTAAGTAAACCCTTATCCTGCTATAAAAATAAATAACATAAAATGATTCTCAACAAAAGTTGTTGAAGCAATAGACATTTTCAAATTCTACTTGAAAAGGTCAACAAAGAAAGTGAATGGTCACTTTGTAGGTTTTCAAGCAGTGATTTTAAAGTTGGGCCTTTTATTCTATATGAAGCTATTTTAAGCAAAGGGTTAAATATTGTTTGGGTACTTAAAGACAGACTGAAAAGGCACTATTGATTAGCTGCCACATGGTTTACAATAATTTCTGAGATATAGATGCCCTGGTCGACTAGGTAGAACAGGCAGTAACACTGGAATGTATGGGTTCTTTTAAGTCCCTGTTAGAAGACAAGAGACTAGACCTGCAACAGGCTGGTCCCTGTCAAATATGTATGGTTTTGAGAAAGAAGGTTGAAGAAATATTCAACCCCTGTCAAAGCCAAGGATTGAACAAGACTGAGGTTTCTTGTGTCAGGGAAAGAGCCAAGCTCACTCACACAAAATACAAATTATATAATATAAAAATAAGCCATACATTAGAACTGCCCATCCCCCCCCCCCCCCAATAATTTTCAGGCCAACAACAGCAATTTTGACTAGGATTTTCAGAATTTCTTTATCGAACTGTTAATTACAATTTCCAGTGCACCCCCTACCCCCATTAAATTTTTGCTTCTGCTGCCCATGCAATAAATTTAATTTGGGTCCATTAATTATTTGTGCATAAAAAGAATAAAAAAAGAGAAAAATGGATGGAAGAATGATTTCTCTGCAAATTTTTTTTCAGTAAAGCTTCAGAAAAATCTTTTTTTTTGCCCATTTCCATACATTCTTTCAACAGGATTTCTGCATGTGCGTGGCCCTGAATTTTTACAAATCCATCCGCTCCCCCCACTCCCCCCCCCCACGAGATCAACTGGTCTGTCCCTAACCGTACTAGCTGTTTTTCTTACAGCAAATACCAAGCAGTTGTCGCCCAGAAACACTATACAAGGGTCTGACACCTTTAACTCCAGTTCCAGTGGCTATTTTGGCAGTGGTAACTCAGGATTTGATCAGCCAAGCAGCGATTACAAGGAAAACTATTCCAACAAGCAACCACTCAGAGCAGTTTCAGGAAAATCAAAACAATCAGTAGCACTCAACAAACAGAATTCAAGACCATCAATTAGCCCTCGAGGCCGCCCAGTAAAGCTAAAGCCACTCCCAAATCGCGACACTCCTACACCTACTTTTGATTATGGGAAATCCTCACCCAGTTACCCACCTGAGGCATTTGGGGGAAGCGTAACCGTACCTGAAGAGTATGGTGATTCACAGCAGAACATGGCGCACTGCTCGGTGTGTGGGCGGAGTTTTGCCGCAGATAGACTCAGTAAACATATGAATATCTGTGCCAAGACCAGTAGCAAGAAGCGCAAACAGTTTGATTCTACCAAGGCCAGAACTCAGGGGACTGAGGCTGCACAGTTTAATCGACCAGGGAAGAGAAATATTGAACAACCAAAGGCAAAGAACCACTGGCGACAAAAGCATGGTAATTGATACCCTAAATTTAATCTCAATCACTGTTATTATTTCACATACATTTTAACTTAGTTATAATTAGTAGACACAGTCAATCAGGCCAATAAAACCAGATTAACTAGGAACGTACAAATGACTCATAAGTTTTCCTATCAGTTGTGGAAGAGAGAAAACCCACATATCTTGAAAAATATGAATTCAGGATAAAAATATATATTGCATTTTGAATTTTGTGATCTCACATCAGACAACCCATGGCAATGCCAAAAATTGAGGCAGTCGATCATAATACATGATTTGTGCTACTTTAGTTGCGAAATTATTCGGACGATTAAATTTTCGCACAAAAAAAATTTCCGAAAATTTAATCGTCCGAAAAAATTAACTTCCGAACGCCCAAAGTGTTAAATGAAATTTGGTAATCTTAATTATTAATAATGACTTAATATGCCTGGCGTCCCATCCTTCAGTTGTTTCCTTCTTAGCTTTTCATACATGGGGTAACTTACATTTATGAGCATGTTCAAGTGTTCGAGTTAGAGTGAGAAAGCACAATTGTTGTGTACAGTGCTTTTATGACATTTAAAGTAGCTAAGGAGACTGAAGTAATAGTAGCCTTGTTATTGTTTGTGTTGTTTGAAAATCAGTTGAGTTTTTACTTATTAATTTAAAGAACGTTTTAAAGTGTCGTCGTTTGTCCAAAATTTATGGGTGAAAATGTCCGAAATTTTTTTTGTCCGATTTTAAATATCCGAAATTTTAAGGTCCGAACATTTTCGTACATAAAGTAAGTCAGCTTTTATTAAGGGAATAAAACAGTCTTGCGCGTCTTTCTAGACAAAACTAGAACACGCTATGGCGTAGCAGAACACAAGAAAAGTGTTGAGAAACACGTGCAAGACTGCCTTATTCCTTTTAGAAAAAAACCTCTCAAGTTCACACAGAAAAAAAATCATTTAACTGTTTTCTTGCGTCATACCGTAGTTTCTATTCAGTTATAAAAAACGGAGCTATCAGAGCGCGCGTTATCTCGGGCGTATTTTCTAAAAAAAGTTAACTTATTACTCGTAAAATAGTTTTGTCGTTAATGTTAATTACTGGAAGGTCTGCCAAAAACTTCAGCAAACACTGGTTTGGGCTTCCTGTATTAAGTTAACATTGATCACTCGTTCAATAACTCTTTAAAACTTGGATGCTATCGCTTGGCAAAAATAATTGGCACAAAAACTGGTTTGTTTTGGATTATGCAACTAAACTGCCTTCTACTGCAAGAGACAAACCTATCTTGAGTGACAGAAAGTTTTTATATTCATCAACAGAGGACTTCATCCAATCCATCCGTGAAGCACGCAAGGTACAGAATCACTTGAAGAAGGGGGGCAAATTATCGGACCTTCCCCCACCCCCTCCAAGTGTAAACCCAGATTATGTGCTGTGCAAATTTTGTCAAAGGAGATTCAACCCAGAAGTTGCCCAGCGACATATACCGAAATGCCAAAACACTGTTAACAGGCCAGCGCCACCACGAAGCAGAGCAATGGCAGCCAGTGGCCAGCGCTATAACACTAGAACAGCATCCTATGGAGGAAGGAAGTACCGCATGTAGATATGTGATTACCGTAAACGCTCTAATAAGCGCCCCCTTCTCTAACAAGCCCCTCTCTCTAATATGCCTTCCGTCTAGAGCTTCACGTTTTAAATAACCCCCCCCCCTCCCTAATAAGGGCCCCCGAATGGTGCGAGGACTTGCGAGCATGTGAGCATCCAAATTTTTATGTGAATAAATCAAGAATTCGAGCACTTTATAAAACATAATGCTAGCACGCATCAAAAGTTTGCGAGAGCGTTCGAGCAATACTTCAAACTTGCGAGCGCATCTGGATTTGGGGGGATTATTCGGTGGCCCAGTAATATACCCCCCCCCCCCCCTTTACCCC